>VFFE01000003.1:199074-286958 GCA_008921705.1 Burhinus oedicnemus | reverse complement strand
GAAAAGGGGGGGGGGGGGGGGGGGGGGGGGGGGGGGCTCATCTGCATCCCCACACTGGAGCAGCTGCCCTGCAGCCCTGTGCCAGTGCTGGGAAATGGTGGTGAGTGGGTGCGCACTCAGCCTGGGACAGCCCCTGTTTGAGGTGGATGATGCTGGGTGATGGGTCTGGGGGAGGCTGGATCGCCTCTGCCCCCATGCCCATCTTGTCCTGCCACGCTGTGCCAGGTGGGATGGCTGCCCTGCCCCAGGGGTGGCTGTGTCTCAGCAGGGTGGTGAGTCCTGGGGGGAGCTCAGCGTGTGGCTGGCTGTGGGTGCAGGCAGTTTGGTGGGGAGGGGTGTCATGGCTTTCAGTGTGGGCAGGAGGGCTATGGGAGTGTGCAGCCACAGATTTGGCAAAGTGCTGGGGACCAAAGGATGCTCTGGAGCCCCTTGGGGTTGCCATAGTGGTGGGCTGGGAGGGGAGGAAACTGAGGCAGCTGGGTGAGGAGGCAGGAGGACACAAGGACATGAACCCAGCAGTCCCTGTCTGCCAAATTGCGCCTTCCTGTGCAAGGAAACAGCCTCCCTTTGGTGCACAGGGGGAGCCGGGTGGTGTCTGCTGGTGGGTCCAGCCCTGACATGGGGACACTGGCTGTGCCCGGTGTGGTGAACCCCATCCCCTCCACTGGTTGCAGGGCTTGAGATGCTGGGATGGGGGACCGCTCCTGCTGGGGTGGAGGGACCCTGGAGCCAACCCTTCGAGGGCTGCCTGCCCCATGGTGCCCATCCATCACTTGGCTCCTAGACTCGCTTGGCTCCCCCATCCCTGGCCAAGCGCTGGCATAGGGCAGCGGCGCTGAACAACTTGGCCTTTGTGCTTGCCGCCAAGCAGGCCCATGTGCGCGCCGAAACTCCCTGCCCCTCGGGGTGCGGTACCCACTCCCCACTTCCTCCCAGATGCTCGCTCCCCCTGGCAGCCCAGCCGTGGAGACGGGGCTTTCACAGCCTGCCAGCCTGGCCGGGAAGGGAAGGAGAGCGATGGAGAGGCTCCCAGCTGAGGTCCCCTTTGTGTCCCTGCTTGGCTGCGGGCTCTCCCTGGCACACACGCTGCTCGTGCTGCCAGGTTTGGATGCTGATGCTGGAGCAGGCAGGCAGTCATTGCCCCAGCAAGAGCTGCTGGTTTGGGAAGGAGCGATCTCCACCCCTGCCTGCACCTCTGTCTCTGTCTGTGCATCCGTCTGCCTCCCAACCCTATGTGTTGGGTGCCCGAGGTTGAGAAGAAGCCAGGTTTGCTTGGCAGGAGCACTCATCCGGGACCGTGCAGCTCTGTCCTGGGTGCTCCGTCCCTTGTCACTATCTCTTTGCAGTGAGCTGAGCGTGGAGGGGCCCGAGGTGATTGCCAGGCTTGTGGTACCCCTGTGGTCCTGCCGGCTCTCTCCTCCCTGGGTGTATTGCCTGTGCCAAGTCTGGTTTATCAGCATGGACGGGAGGGAGAAGAGGCTGGTGCTGATCATCCTGCTGCCCCCAGGACAGCCTGCATCCTCTCAACACTGGATCACTTTGATCACCTGTGCCAGCACGGGGATGGCTGGGTGCAGGCTGCCCGGTGGAGTTGTGGCTCTACTCTGCTCCTGCCTGAGCTGGGAGGGTGGCGAGGCAGCACCCCACTGGTTAAGTGCTGGTTTATTTTGGTTGCTGCTTAGCAGGTAAGTCCCTCATTGCCACATAACCATAGGAGCCTGTGCCATGGGCTCCCAGGGGATCAGCCAGGCTCTCTGTGGGTGTCCCAGCCCTTTAGGACAGGGCACCCCAGCGTGTTTGGCTCTGAAATGGGTGGTGGTGCTGGGCACAAGCTGTCCTTCTGGCTGGTGGCCCATGACCGGGCGCAGAGCCGGTTGGCTGGCTGTGTCCAGATGCAGATGAGGGAGCAGCTCCATCGTCCTGCAGGTTGGGTCCTGACAGCATCACACCCAGTTCTTGTGAACCCGTGGACAGACAGGATGTGGCCAGCATCTTTTTTTGGTAGAGGTAGGGACAAGGAGTGCCAAAACGCACTCAGATGGTGACTTTATGACCACCAAAGTTGCTGATATCTGTTGCAAAGCAGGGAAACTGAGGGAGACCATAGCAAGTGCTGCCAGCTCCCCCAGTGTCACCTGGCGGGGTTGAGGACAGGGCCAAGGAGAGAGCCCATGCTGGCTCTGCAGATGCTTATGCCATGTTTGCAGGAGGTATTGTGGTGCCTGGGCCTGACTTGAGCTACACGTGACCGCCTACCTGGCCTGACCAGGGTCTTGCATAGCCCAGTGCCTGGCATAGTGATGCCTGGGAGGCAGGGATGGGACTGCCTTGGTGTGGGAGAGCTGGGGCAGTTGGATGCTGGGGAGCAGGAGGAGCAGCTGCACTGGCCCAGAGAAACCTTCTGTGATGTCTCTTGGTGGCCATGTAAGTCCCCTGTGATGCTCTCTCTGTGCTGTCGCACACAGGGTTGTGGCTGCTGGCGCTCATCCCTGTCCTCCTGCTCTGCTTGTGCTGCTCTTGTAGTGGGGGTCTGTAGTATTCGCATACCGGCTGGGAGCAGCTCCCAAGGGCATCCCTGGGTGATGCTTGACCAATTGCTTGGACAGCTGGACCCTCCCAGGGGTTTCCTGCATCTCCAGTCACCCTGGGGAGACAGATGGCATGGGGAGGCATGTTGAGGACTGGTACCTGGGTCCCCTCCAGCCCCCGCAGGTGCCCTGGCTGTGAGAGCCAGGGCGAGCGATGGGGTCCCTCGGGTGCTCGGAGCTGGCTGGACAGGGAGGTTTGGGGAGCGGGAGTGGAGGAGACATCGATGTTGGTGTGTGGACAGCTGGAACAGCCCAGCTTGGCCAGGCTCGAGGTAGATCCCCAAATGCCCTATGGAAAATTTATGTGCGCGCACCCCTCCAACACTGCTGCTCATGCTCTCTTCCAAACCCACGTGCACATATTTAGTCACCTGGGGGGAGTGGTGGGGGGAAAAAGAAGAAAGAAATCTTTTGTTGAAAACCCTGTCCTCATTTTTCTTGCGAGGAAAAAATTTTCCAAAATTACAGTGGTTCCAGTTTGTTCCTCAGCGTGTTCCCTGGGGCCACTGTTGTTGTGCATGTCTGGGGTGGGGAAGGGGGGGAAGCGCATTATGTTGGTCAAAAAGTAATTAAAGCTGGGGTTAATTTTCCTGGAGGAGGGTGGGACCCTGGGAAGGCGACAGGAGCGAGCCTAGGGCTGAGCGCATCAGAAGCTGCTTTCTATTGTGGCTGCTGAGCTAAATATACCCACGGACGCACATAGCTGTTCCCACACGTCTGCTGCGCAGGCTCCCAGCGGGGTGAGCGGGGTGCTGCCGCTGGTGACAACCTGTCCCCCCAGACACAGCGGGTTTTGGCCCTCCCGGGCTTTCCTTGCTGCTGGCCAGGCTGGCGAGGAGCGGTGGCTTGTGCAGAGCCCCAGTCCGCAAAGCTTCTGCTGTGGTTGCTGTGCCGGCTTGCTGGCGATGCGGCTTCGGAGGAATTAATAGCTGTGTTTATGAAGCACCCAGGGAGGGCAGATGTGCAGTCATTAGCTCTAATGAGAGCTGTTTGCCATGGCGCTTGGCTCTGCACTCCTCCTTTCTCCCCGAGTCCCCCAGGACCAGCCACCTTCCCGCAGCTGGCACGTCCACCAAAAGCCAGAGCTGCTGCAGCCCTAACACACGCCAGTGTCTGCACCAAAGCAGAGCTGTGCCTGCGCGAGTCTGGCTGCTCTGTACCCAAATTTCTTGGGGTGGGTTTGAGGGCGGTGGGTGGGGATGCGGCGGGTTGGTCGTGGATGCGGCGGGTTGGTCGTGGATGCTGCCAGAGCCAGGAGCCCAACACAACCTCATCTGTCCCCTTCCCATGTGCTAAGTCCACGGCTGGGGACAGCCCTCGGGCTGGGCGGTGGTTTGGTTTAGATGGTTGTTTTGGCGCTGGGACTGTCTCGTCGTGTTTTTGCATTTCAAGCCTTTGTAACCGCAGCTTGATCTCGCTGCCTCTCAAGCGAGTGTGGCCGGCTGCAGTGCATCCCGGCTGCCCGCCCGTACCCTGGCAGTCCCTGCCAGGGCTGCTTTGATGTATTGATCAGTGTGTACGTGCAGCCCAGAGCTCGCTGCCTGGCCGGGGGCACTGTGGTGAATGAGCCAGCATAGGCATGGGGAGGGTGGCTGGCCCCGTATGGGCCGTGCTGGGCCCTATTCAGCTGTCGGTTCAAGGGCATTTTTAAGTGCAGGCTGTGTGTTGTTGCCAGGTCTGCCTGTGCCGTGGTACCCAGTCCTGCCTGTCACCTCAGGTGGCTGGTGGCACCGCCAGGATGCACCGACCTCTTTTTCTCAGCCACAAACGGATCAAGGTTGTCACTGGGTGCAGGGGTTGAAGCATCCCCTGCACTGTTTGCTGCATGTTGCAGGCAGAGGTGCTGCTAGTTCCCTGCCCATAGCAGCCACGGTTCCAGCATGGGCCACACTCGCATCCTCAGGACCAGGCTAGTGTCCCCCAGGACCAGGATGAGCCCTGAGGCTGCCTTCAGCCCGCTTCGCTTCCTACAGGATCCGTCCCCAGCTGTCCAAAGAGAAGATAGAGGGATGTCACATCTGCACCTCGGTGACACCCGGTGAGCCCCAGGTGCTGCTGGGGAAGGACAAGGCCTTCACCTACGACTTTGTCTTTGACCTTGACACATGGCAGGAGCAGATCTACACAACGTGCGTGGGCAAGCTCATCGAAGGCTGCTTCGAGGGCTACAATGCCACCGTGCTGGCATACGGGCAGGTACGTGCTCTGCCTGCTCCTTGGGCTCTGGCATGGGCGTTGGGCTCTCCTGCAGCACTGGATGCTGAGACGGCACCTGCAGAGGTTAGGGAAGGTGGGAGGTGTATAAGCAAGCTCCTGGGTATGGAGGGGACAGAGAGTTGTCCCTGGGCTGGGTGGTAGCTGGGGCAGGGGGTGGCCTTGGGTGGGAGGAGAGGGAGGCAGGGCTGGGGTGGGAGCGTGGGAGCCAGTGCGGTGGTGGGGATCAGCAGAGGCGTTTGGGGAGCCTGGGATGGCAGGGGAAGGTGTGGGACGCAGTGGGCAGAGCTGAGCCTGGGAGGGACCCGCCAGCTCCCCCCTCGCTGCCTCTTCGCAGACTGGCGCAGGGAAGACGTACACCATGGGCACCGGCTTTGACCTGAACATCTCTGAGGATGAGCAGGGCATCATCCCGCGGGCTATCGGCCACCTCTTCAGCGGCATCGAGGAGCGCAAGCGGGAGGCACAGAGTCAGGGTGTGGCGGCACCCGAGTTCAAAGTCAGCGCCCAGTTCCTGGAGGTTGGTGACAGCACATCTGGGTGACACTCTGGACCTGCCCTGTCCTTTGCTCAGCTCTCACGTCCTGAGCTCTTTGAGTCCTCCGTGTCCTGGCTGCTCCCTGGGCTGAGCAGGAGCCCAGAGCAGGCGTGTGGCCGGGGATGTGTGCCTGGGCAGAGGAGACTCAAAGCGCCTGAATGTTGTTGACCTTATGATGGCCACAAACTAGGGTGGCACTTTCTTGGCTGCAGGGAGCGCCCCTCATGGGGAAGGAGCTTATGCCTTGGTGCCCTGGAGGTTCAGGGGGCTCTGGTCTCGCTAACTCCTGTTTGAGGTTGAGGATAGTGGCATAGCTGCTCTGCTGGCGCTGGACCAGCATTCCCAGTGAAACAAGGAGGGGAAAAAGTGCTGTTCTTTTGGGGATTTGAGGAAGGGCTGTGTTATTTCCCATGTACTTTGCTGCATCTTTGACCTTGAGAATGCTTCATCGCATCCTCTCCCGCCTCTGCTTTGGCCTCTCCATCTCAAAAGCCTCTTCTATTAACTGCTTCTTTGCCTGGAGAAGTTTGTCCCAGAAAGCCTATGGACCTTGTCAGTCTGCAGTGGTTTCCCTGTGGCAGGTCCTGGGGTGAAAGTTCAAAGAAGTTCAAGATGGGAACTGGTTTAAGGCCCTGGTGAGAAAACACAGGGTGGTGTTGAGCAAAGCTGAGCTCCTGAACAAACTTCATCTGGCTGGTGTGCTGATCTGGGGTACAGCCCAGAGGAGACAGGCAGGCAGAGGGAGAGGCCTCATGCTGTGATCTTACCTCCATGTGGTTTTGGTGGCCATCATATCTGGATTCTTCCAGATGTCAATGGCCTGGAGAGGGGAAGCAGTGCTCCTAGCCTGGAGGGCTGACCTCCTTACCGGAGAAATCCTTCCCCATCAGCTTTCCATCTGCAGAGCACTTGCTAACTCCCATGGTGCTGTAGTGTCCGGCCACATCCTTCCCTCCCCACCACTTGGCCTGTCCAAACTCCTGGCTGCCTTCCCACACCTCTTCAGCCTCGTGGGGCTCTTCTCTGGGGAACCTGTGGGCTGGGATGGAAATGGGTACAATTTCCTACCTGTTCCGAAGTCCTTCTGCGGGATGAACCTTGTCGGGCTTTCTTCTTGCTGGAGTGTCCCCTAACTGTCGGGGCCAGGGCATAGTCCTGCGTTCCCTGGGCTATAGGATCAGATGATGGCCTTCAGCCAGTATCAGTGTGTCCCCTCAACCTATGTGACACGCTTTCCCTTCCCTCTCAGCCCCCTGTATCTGCCCTCTAGGAGATCCTTTGCTGTCCAGCTATAGTTTCTCTTGCCTCAGTTTCTCCCACTCTGTTTGGGATTAGCTGACACTGCCCTAAGGAGCTGGGTGACTTGTTAGCTGGGGTTGGGACATGTGAAGGATGAACGCTGGGGAGGGGACACCCGTGCTGCCTCTGTCCCAGGCCATCCTAGGAAGCATCTCTGCAGACCAAGAGGTCTAGTGTAACCCCAGGGGCACCTGGGGGTGACGGAGCAGTGGCCCTGCATGGGGTCTCACTAGCTGCCATGGGGATTTCCTGTAGCCTTTCTCTCTTCACCACCTCTGACCCCTGGTGGTTTTGGCTCTCAAAATAGGCCGAGATATGTTTGTCCTGTGGGTGCAGTGGGGGATGGGAGCAAGGCTTCCTCTGCTGTGTTTCAAAGCCTCTCATGGTCACGCTCCCCATTCCAGCTGTGCCCAGTGGGACACTGGCAGCTCCAGGATGGGAGGCCATCTGCCAGCTGGGGGGGCTTGAAGGCTTTCCAAGAGCTCTGTTACATGTGAGGAGAGTAAAAACCCATTGCCTGATGGCCTGGTGACCAAGGCCATTGGAGTCTGTTGAGGGCTTTGCTCGCTAGTCCACCCTGCAGGCATGGACATCAAACCAGGAGCTCTTATGCTGCTGTGCAACCTAGGAAGGGTTTTGTATAATGTCTGTCCTGTGCCAGCGTGGGCACGTGGCTGCATCAGTTGCTGGTTACCAACTCTGCTGTCCTGGCAGTGGTACAGGATTTGGCCCTGTTGATCCCCGTCCTGTGACTCTCCTCCTGGGAGCAGGCTGTCATAGTGGGCTTTAAACCTTTGGGGAGCCTGTTTGCACCTGGGACAGCCATGGACGGATTAGCCTGATCCACCCTGCTGGCCAGGAGCCTGAGGTCCTCGGGTGACCTTGCTCTCTGTACTGGGACGTGGGTGAGAGAGGATGACACATGGCATTGAGTGGTGGTGGCGGGGGGGACAGATAGGCAGCGGTGTCCCTCCACCCCAGGGTGAGACAGGATGCTGCAGGGTCCAGATATGGATGGAGGCACCCTCTGTCAGCTCTGGGTCCTCAGGGTTTTCCCTGCTTGTCCAGCACTCCTGGACCTCCCTTGTCCCCTTTCCACCCTGCAGAGGTGATCTCGGGGAGCTGTGCTGGGAGAGGGGCTCCACTGGCTTGTGAGGCCAGGGGCTCCCCAGGTGAGCAGGGAAGGCCGGGGGGATGCGTAGCTCCTGGATGTCTGCTCAGGCTCTGGGGACAGGGCTCTGAAAGCGTCCTGGTTCCCGCACAGCTGCTTGTGTGGGCCAGGGCCAGGCCAGGGTCAGGCAGCTGGAACCAACCCAGACTGCAGCCCAGAGCTTCGTGGGGCAGACAGGCACATGTGTGCACGCCTGCGCACACATGCACCGTTCCTTCTGGGCATCCCGTCACTAGCTGGGTACCTGTGCGTGCAGGTCAGAGCTTGCCTGTCCGTCACCTCCTATCTGCATGCACGTGCTTGTGCATTCTCTCCTACACTTGCACACACCCCAGCTCTCCTGCTCAGCCTTGCGTTAGGCACACACGTGTGGACATATGTGTGAGCACACGCACACCCCCAGCTGTGTGGCCTGTCCTCCTGGCTCTCAGGACTGCAGCAGCAGGACGGCAGAGGGCAGATCCTGTCGATCGTGCTGTGCCTGGCTCTATCAGCCCCCTGCTTACTACTGCTCACCCCGTACCTGCTTCCGCCCTGCTCAGCTCTACAACGAGGAGATCCTGGACCTGTTTGACAGTGCCCGCGACCCTGATGCACGCCACCGCAAATCCAACATCAAAATCCATGAGGATGCCAGCGGGAGCATCTACACCACGGGGGTCACGTCGCGCCTCATCAGCTCGCAGGACGAGGTGGGTGCAGGATGGGACAGACATGGAGGAGGGATGGCAGCTGGATGCCCACCGTCCAGGGATGTGCTATGTGGGAACAGCCAGGCGAAGGGGGGCAATCTCACCTGGGATGGGACAGAGCAGCCCCGGGGTGATGCAGGGAGAGGTCAGTGTGCTTGCTGGGCTGCGGCAGGGTGCTTCAAGGTTTTGTTCTTCCCTGCTCCGTGTCGTTGTAGCTGATCCAGTGCCTAAAACAGGGGGCTCTTTCCCGCACCACTGCCAGCACCCAGATGAACGTGCAGAGCTCCCGGTCCCATGCCATCTTCACCATTCACCTGTGCCAGATGAGAGTGTGCACCCGCCCAGAGCTGGTGAGATGTGCTCCTGCCCCATGGCTGGGCTGTGCCTGGATCTGATACCCAGGCAATGTGTGTGGGTCCTTTGGAAAGGGGAGAGGGTTTGAAGTCTTGCAAAGAGAGGCAGGGGCTTCTCGTTCTTCTTTCCAGTCGTAGCCAGCATTAGCATTCAATGGGAGCTGAGGTCTGCCCTGGAGCAGCCCCATCCAAGGCAGGGATGGTCTGGCCCAGGGGATGGCCCGGAGCAAGCTGCTGTTGGGATCCTCTCACCTATCCTTGAGGGGCGGAATGCCGAGGGTGAATGCTCAAGGCTGTTGCTGACATCTGAGAGCAGCTCCTGCCCGCTCCGGGGTCCGTGGTGGTGACCCTCTCCGTGTGTGCCTGGCCACAGGTGAATGGGGAGGTGACCGGCCTCCTGGATGGAACCCAACCCACCACTGAATATGAGACCCTCACGGCCAAGTTTCACTTCGTGGACCTGGCTGGCTCAGAGAGGCTGAAGCGAACAGGTGCTACCGGCGAGAGAGCGAAGGAAGGCATCTCCATCAACTGTGGGCTGGTATGGCCCCGGGCACTGGTGTGCAAGGGGAGGGGAGAGGCAGGGGCTGCCTAGAGGAACCTGGGACACATTTGGGTCCTGCTTGGAGCTGCTCTGGGCTGTTGGGGTTGCTGCCGTCTCTGCTGGGGCTTATGCTACCTGGCCCTGTAGGAAGGAACGCGCACCATCCAAAATGCCAGTGGTGAGGACACAGCTCTGCTGCTGAGGGGCAGGACTATGGGGAGGGGTAGAGCTCAGCACAAGGGTGCAAGTCCCCAGAAGGTCGAGGTCTGCTAACTAGAGCTTGGAAAAAAAACTCCAGGGCTTGATGCTGCTCCTCAATGTACATGGGGGAGAGGCACAGCCCAGGGAAGGGAGGCGGATGCCCCATGCCTCCACCCTCTTGCACCCCAAACCTACGCAGCAGCACACACCCCAGGCCTGACGTGCTGGCTATGTGACAGCTGTATTCCCAGCAGAGGCTGAACTTGGGGGTTGCCTTTCCTTTGTGTTGGTAGCTGGCCTTGGGGAACGTCATTAGCGCTCTCGGAGACCAGAGCAAGAAAGTTGTGCACGTGCCCTACCGTGACTCCAAGCTCACCCGCCTGCTGCAGGATTCCCTCGGGGGCAACAGGTAAGGGGGTCCCAGGCTGGGGCTAAGCCCTGGGAGAGGACTGCGGGAGCTGTCCCCCTGCAAACAGGGCCAAGGGTCTATGGAGCCATGTAGGAGCTATTTCAGGACTCAAATGCCTCCTGCGTTGCCCAGTGGGGAGGGGATGCCTCCTGGCAGGTGGTGCATGACTTTGCAGATGTAAAGACCTTGGCTCCTCATGAGTCCCAGGCACAATTAGCCAGCTTTAGCAGAATTAGCGGGTGCAAAACACTCTGGAGCCCTTGCAGATCTGGGACTTGGCAAGTGGTGTTGCCCAGCGTGGGATGGATTGAATTCCCTGCCTGCTTTGGGGGTACTGTGCCGAAGAGCCCATTCTTCCCCAGCAACCCTGGCATGTGTGGGCTGGCTGGTGGAGCTTGGCTTTGCTCAGTGATGTGTCGCTTGTGGGGTCTTGCCAGTGCTCGGGCTCTGGGAGGGACTGAACCCAGTTTATACCTTGGTTATAAAACACAGAAGGGCCTAGGATGGGTGTCTGGGGGCATGTGTCCACGTGCCAAGTTGCTGCAGGGTGGGGGAAACCATCTCTTCACCCTGACCTTCGCCTCCCCAAGCCAAACCATCATGATCGCCTGCGTGAGCCCATCTGACCGGGACTTCATGGAGACCCTGAACACGCTCAAGTATGCTAACCGGGCTCGCAACATCAAGAACAAGGTGGTGGTGAACCAGGACAAGACAAGTCAGCAGATCAGTGCCCTGCGGGCTGAGATCGCCCGCTTGCAGATGGAGCTGATGGAGTACAAGGCGGTGAGTGGCTGAGTGAGCCTGCAGAGGTGGGATGGAGGCAGGAGGAGAAAGCCGCCTCCTCATGTTTGAATTGGGGCAATTTTAGCAAGAAAGACCCTCCTGCCTACTATGCTCTGCCCCTGTTAATAGGGGTAATTGCTAGGAGAGGTCAGGAGGCTTAAGAGACAATGGCTTAGCTCCTTCCCTGCCACAGGCAGGACCTTGGGCAAGTCTCTTGGGGATGCCAAGGCAGGGAGGAGCCTTGAAGCATCTCTTACCCTCTGCCTAGTCCTTAGATTTGTCCCTGCCCTTGCTTTGGTGGCTAGGGCTGCCCCCAGGGATGCAGTGGTGGACCCCCATGTCCTGGCTCACCCTCCACTCAGGGACTCCCCTCCTGTCCCCACAGGGCAAGCGGGTCATTGGGGAGGATGGCTCGGAGGGGTACAGTGACCTTTTCCGTGAGAACGCCATGCTGCAGAAGGAGAACAGCGCCCTGCGCATGCGGGTGAAGGCCATGCAGGAGGCCATTGATGCTATCAACAGCAGAGTCACCCACCTCATGAGCCAGGAGGCCAATCTGATGCTGGCCAAGGCAGGTGAGGCTGGGCTAGTGCATGGCGTGGTGGGTCAGCCCAGCCAGCATAGCTGGGATGGGTGCTGCGGTACAGCCCATGTCTTGCCTTGATCCACCGATGCCTCTGCTCCTCCAGGTGATGGTAATGAAGCCATTGGTGCCCTCATCCAGAACTACATCCGGGAGATTGAAGAGCTGAGGTGAGCCGGGCACAGGGGCTGGTGAGTCACCTGGGTCCCTGGGCCAGCGGGTGCCGTGGTGGGGTCTGAGCTCAGGTGTGGCTCACAGCTCCATGCCTCTAGCGTCACTGGGGTGAGTTATCAGCCCTGATGGAGTAGCAGCCAAGACCACTGGGGCTGTGGGAGTCCCAGCCTTGGTGCCGGGTAGTGCTTTGACCAGTGTTGTCCTTTGCGTGGCCATTGATGGAGGAGGAGATCCTGGCAGGAGTACCTAGTGTCTCCCAGGGACTGCTGGTGCCCCAAAGCTGGGTCCATCCCAGTCTCCTGTGCAATCCTGGGACCCTGTCTTGCAGTATCCTGACCTTCTAACGCAACATGAATGGGAATGGCTTTGTGGTGACTGTCCCTGGCTCAGGCCATCCTAAAACCAGGCAAGATCCCCTCCTCCAGGGACAGTGGGATGTCCCCTCTTTGACCACATCCTGTCTCCACTCCCTAGGACGAAGCTCCTGGAGAGCGAGTCCATGAATGAGTCTCTGCGTCGCAGCCTCTCGCGTGTCTCTGCCCGGCCCCCCTACTCCATGGGCTCATCCCCAGCGCCCAGCTTGGCTGGCTTGTGCAGCCCCGCTGCTCCGGTGGAGACGGAGGCCTCGGATGTCCTCCGACGGGCCAAGCAGGACCTGGAGCGCCTGAAAAAGAAAGAGAGGAGGCAGCGGAGGAAAAGGTGAAGGCAGCTGCTGTGCAATGTTGGGAAGGGGGAGGCTGCGTGTTTGTCCCTGTCTGTACTTGTTGGGTCGGGTATCCTGCTTCTTCCCCCACCCATGCTAAAGTCAGAGCACCGAGACAGAGCCCAAATGCCTGGGTTCCCCTCCCAGTCCTGCCTTGCCCTTGGTCTCCTGGTCACCCAACACACAATCCCTGAGGCTGTTTTCCCCAAAGGGTCCAAAAGCTGGAGGTGAGGGGGGCCCCAGCAGGACACATCCCTGCGCTTCCCCACGCTGGGACTCACCAGCCCCTCTCTGCTCTCCCCCAGCCCGGACAAGGAAGCATTTAAGAAGCGGCAGAAACTGCAGCAGGACAATGGGGAGGAAACAGATGAGAATGAGGTGGAAGAGGTGAGTGGGCTTTGTGCTCATACTGATGAGGGTGTTTGGGTGTGGAGCATTGCAATCACACCACGTGGGAGAGGCTCTAAGCCCATCCTGGCCCTGCAAGCAGGCTGGAGGGGTTGTGGAGCCAAGGACTCCATGCTTGTAGGGGGGAGTTGGATGCTCCCCAGCCAGCCCCGCTGTGGAGCTAGGAGCCCACATCTTTTTGGACTTGGTTTCAACAAGCATAGGTGAAGCGGGGCTGGGCGATGCAGTGCTACTCAGCTGGGAGGGGATGGATGCAAGGGTTGGATAGGGCACAGAGCTGCTCCGCTCATCAATGTGCGCTGGGGGGCCAGAAACAGTGCTGCAGCCCCTGGGCATCCTGTGTGGGGGGCTGAGGCCCGTTGCGGGGGCTGCAGCCCATCACTGTGGGGTCAGCTCAGGTTTGGAGGAGGGAAGAGCTGCAGAGAGAAGGGCAAGGCCATGCTGCAAGCTGAGGTTAGGCACTCATCTCTTAGGAGGAGGAGGAACAGGATGAGAGCGGCTGTGAGGAAGAGGATGGGCGTGAGGATGAAGATGAGGACTCAGGCAGCGAAGAGAGTCTGGTGGACTCTGACTCGGATGCAGAGGAGAAGGGTAAAGTGCAGAGCCGTGCATGCAGCCCAGGGTATGGGGGTGCATTTGCTGGTGTCCCCTGGGCCTAAGCTCGTCCTGGGAAGGGAGAGTCTGCTGGGATGCCCCGGCTACATCTCCTCTGGGGGGCTTGGAAAAGCACCAGCGTTGCTGCAGGCAGTCTCCAAAGCTCTTTGGGGTGCTGCTGCTCTGTAGCAATGTGGGTTCCCATTGGCTCCCTCTGCCCTCTCCTTGTGCTGTGGCCATGGGAGCCATGCTGCCCAGCCTGACTGTTTCCCACCGGTCTCCAGCCGTGAATTTCCAGGCCGACCTGGCGGATCTGACTTGCGAGATAGAGATCAAGCAGAAGCTGATTGATGAGCTAGAGAATAGTCAGCGGCGCCTGCAGACCCTCAAGCACCAGTATGAGGAGAAGCTGATCCTGCTGCAGAACAAGATCCGGGACACACAGCTGGAGCGGGACCGGGTCCTACAGAACCTCAGTGAGAACCATCTTGCCTGTGGGATCCCATCCCTGCAGCGTCGGGCCCCAGTCCCCGCTCCTGCCCAGCTGACTCAGACCCAAAGCATCCACCCCCTACACGCAACACTGGGTCTGGTAGAGCTTTGCCGTCCCCCTGCCTCTACTCGAGCCCCTGGGACTCCCAAGGCCCTGCTTGTCTTGCTGTGGGAGCGGGACTAGTCAGCTGAAGAGCTCCTGACCCCACTGATGCTGGAGAGGTGGCTGGAAAGGACGGCAAGGCAAAGCCTCTTCTAGCCTTGAACACCGCTTCAATGGGATGTGGGAATACTTGGGGAAACTGAGGTGCCGAGGGCACATGAAGACCCCAGAGACCTAGTAGTGTAGCTGATCTCTATGCTCAGCAGGGCAGGATCACCCAGGCACATGTCTGTAGGCCTAGGTCTGCAGCTCCTCTCAGCCCAGTGACTGTGCTGTACCCCACTGTCCCCACCCTGTTCTGAGCCCGAACCCATCTCTTCCAGCAGGTGCCCTCAGACAGACCCCAGCCTGTGATGGGGCCAGAGCAGAGGGGTGAGGGATGGGGAGGGAGCAGTGCCCGGTGCCTCCGGGCAGGGTGTGTAGGTGTAGGAGGAGCCTGGGGTGCATGGCCATCACAGACCTTCTTCTTGCTCCCCCAGGCACCATGGAGTGCTACACAGAGGAGAAAGCCAACAAGATCAAAGCGGACTATGAGAAGCGGCTGAAGGAGATGAACCGGGACCTGCAGAAGCTCCAGGCAGCCCAGAAGGAGCATGCGCGCCTGCTCAAGAACCAGTCTCGCTACGAGCGGGAGCTGAGGAAGCTGCAGGCAGAGGTGGCTGAGATGAAGAAGGCAAAGGTACCTGGACATGCCAGGGCAGGGAGAGCATCCCCTGGTCAAGTCTGGCTCCCTGCTCAGAAGTGATATTTTCCACTCCTGGTAGCAAGTGCAGGACATCTGTCTGTCTGGTGGGTGGGTGTCCTGGGTCAGTCGCGTGCCCACACTGACACCGGGTACCTTTCCATTCCAGGTTGCACTGATGAAGCAGATGCGGGAGGAGCAGCAGCGGAGGCGGCTGGCAGAGACAAAGAGGAATCGGGAGATTGCACAGCTCAAGAAGGAGCAGCGTCGGCAGGAGGTGAGAGTCCAGCCTGCCCACATGCTGCTGGGCGTCCCTGTGCAGGGGGCTGAATGTCTCCCAAGGGCTTCCTGCAGCTCCCAGTGTGGTTGTGGGAGATGCTGTGAGCTCCCTGCCGTGCTCGAGAGGCAATGTGCCATCAGGGTCAGCCTCGAGGCTGGAAACCTGCTCGCTGTTAAAATCAGAAGTGAGATTGTTCATGCAAAAGCAACTGCTCCAAGCTTTGGTGGTAGGAGCCCCGTACTGCGACCATCACTGGGATATCTGGGCAGGACCCCAGAACTCTCTCTCTTGTACAGTTTCAGATCCGGGCTCTGGAGTCTCAGAAGCGGCAGCAGGAAATAGTGCTGCGGAGGAAAACCCAGGAGGTGAGGGGTAGGGGGGATGGTTTTGCCTCCACATAGCCCCCAGCCCCCATGGGGGTCCTGGCCCCGGTGCTTGGCTCAGAGGCACCACCTCCTCCAGACAGTGCTAGCTGTGGCAGCAGGTTTCCCAGAAGGGTGGGATGATTTTTATGGCTCTGTAACCAGGTGGGAGATGGTTGCAGGCAGCAGCAATTGCCCATTTCCCCGTGCAGGTGAGCCTGGCAGCAGGGGATGGGCTATGAGGGAGAAGGGGGAAACCCATGGGGCACAAACGGCCCCAGGGCTTCGGGTCTCTAGACCTGCTGCTCTTGATCCTGTGGGGACTTGGGGGTGACGGCGACAGGTTTGGGCTGTCTGACACCCTCTTCCTCTGTCCCTCCTCTGGGCAGGTCTCGGCACTGCGCCGTCTCGCCAAGCCCATGTCAGACCGGGTCGCAGGCAGGACGAGCCAGAAGCCAGCCATGCTGGACTCAGGTGCGGAGGTCTCAGCCAGCACCACTTCTTCTGAGCCCGAGTCTGGTGCTCGCTCTGTCTCCAGCATCGTGCGCCAGTGGAACAGGAAAATCAACAACTTCCTGGGAGATTCCTCATCCTCTGTGAATGGGGCTCGGCCCACCAGGTCAGAGCAGGGGCAGTGTGGACAGGTGATGAGACATCCCAGGACTCCCATGTCTGGCTGGTGATGGAGGTGTGCTGTGCTGTGCTGGCAGTGTGTGACTGACTGTCTCCTGGGCTTGAGCCCAGTGCTGGCCTTCCATGAGCATTGAACGCCATGGCACAAACCTGGCCTCATGTCTTGTCCCTCTCTTTGGTAAGGGACAATGGAAAAGCTGGGCAATCCAGAAACAATGCAGATGCCTCCTCTGTTCCTGGCCAGCCAGAGGCCAAGCATCCTTTTGGGGCAAGCACAGCTTCCCAGGCTGGACAACCATGTGCCTCTTCTCCCCTCTGGCTGTAGGAAGAAGTTTCCCAAGAAGGGGGCAAGCCAGACCTTCAGCAAAGCTGCCCGCCTCAAGTGGCAGTCACTGGAGCGGCGCATCTTTGACATTGTCATGCAGAGGATGACCATCGTCAACCTGGAGGCTGACATGGAGCGGCTCATCAAGGTGACGGTGGCACTGGGCACAGAGAGGGCTGGGTGGTAGGTGCGGGGCAGGGGGGTTAGCATGCTGACAGTGCCAATCCCCCTCCCTTTTTCCCCCAGAAACGTGAGGAGCTGGCACTGCTGCAGGAAGCGTTGCTGGGCAAGAGGGCGAAACTGCAGGCAGAGAGCCCCAAGGAGCAGAAGGGGCTGCAGGAGCTGAACGAGGAGATCGAGGTGCTGGGGGCCAACATCGACTACATCAATGACAGCATTTCTGACTGCCAGGCCACCATCATGCAGATCGAGGAGACCAAGGTGGGTGGCTGGACTGGGCCCAGCTGGCAGAGAGAGAGCAGGAGCATCCCTGGAAGGGGAGGGTGTCCCTTGGCATGGCCAGGCTAGGTGTCCTGGAGTCCTCCTGTGAGCCATGCTGCACAACTCTGTGGGGCTTCACTCGTGGTCCTTCCTCATTAGGTGGTTAATTGTGGAGGAGAGTGCTGCCAGGTCCTTGCACATCCATGAACCCGCTGCTGGTGCCCTGCACCCCACTGTCCTGGGATGTAGGGAAGCTGCAGCCCCCATCCTGCCTGTGGGGCTGGTGGTCACTTGTCCCCATAGGAGTTCCATGTGCTGGATACAACCTGGGGAGGATTGCCTTTTTTTCCTAGCAGAAACCCTGCAGGTTTTGTGTCCAGTTTAGACACTGGGCATGCCACAGAGATGCTGTGTGGCTCCTGGCTCCCCTCTAGTGGCTGCAGCCTGGGCTGAAGGCTGTGTGCTGTCCCTGGCTTATCCCCCAGCTGTCACCCAGATTGACAGGGAAGAAAGGGCTGTTGTTAATTCACACTGGCCTTTGGACCGGTGACCTGATCTGCTGTGGATTTGGGCGAGGCTGTTGTCTGCAGATTAGTGTCTAATTAAGTGTTGGCACCAGGATTCCTGTAGCAACACAGAAGACCTTTCAGGTTGTGTTGGCCATCTCCATGGCTGGATCTCCCCAGTAGCCACGTGGACAGACTGAGGAGAAGGGAGGAGAGTGAGTGTCAGGACTGGGCAGTGCTGGCAGGGCGGTGAAGGTGCTGTGCTGGCCGTGGTGCCCGTTCTGCCCATCCCATGCCCAGCAGCAAAGCTCCCGTATTGCATCCAACACCTGTCCCTCCACGTTTCAGGAGGAGCTGGACTCCACGGACACCTCGGTGGTGATCAGCTCCTGCTCCCTGGCCGAAGCCCGGCTCCTGCTGGACAACTTCCTGAAGGCCTCCATCGACAAGGTGTGGGGCCAAGCTGGAACCCGGATGCGTGATGGGGTTTCCCGCAGCTGGGGAAGGGAGCAGGGTGCCAGGGTAGGGACCTGGTGGCCGGAACCCAAAACACCTGCCTGAGGCCCGGCATGGCTATCCTTCCCTAGGGGCTGCAGGTGGCACAGAAGGAGGCCCAGATCCGCCTGCTGGAGGGGCGCCTGCGGCAGACAGACATGACTGGCTCCTCGCAGAACCACGCCATCCTGGATGCCCTGCGGGAGAAGGCCGAGTCACACCCTGAGCTGCAGGCCCTGATCCACAACGTCCAGCAAGGTGGGACCCAGGGCTGGCACATCCTCATACCGGGCATGCTGCCTGTGAGGCACGGTGCGGTGCCCACCCATGCCAGCCCCACAAGAAACACCTGGAGTTTCCATGGCTGGGACCAGCGTGCCCAGGGCTCCCGTGAGGGCAGTGCTGGGTGGGGACGTGTGCTCTGCACAACAGGGCCACCACGCAACAGGGACGAGGACCAGCCATCCCCCCCCAGCTGCTCAGGCTTCTCCCTCCACCATGTGCTTCAGACGGGACTCGGCACGATGGGGTCCCCTCTGCACTGCTGATGTGCTGTCTCCCTCTTGCACAGAGAACGGCTACACCAGCACAGACGAGGAGGTCTCAGAGTTCAGCCTGGCTTCAGATGGAAGGTGAGAGCCCAGCCCAGCCCTGCCTGAGCTGGTGGTGGCTGGGGAGGCCAGGGGGTGGGGTGGGATGTCTGGTGCCATCCATGGAACCTCACAGGTTGACATGGATGAACAAAGCCCCACTTAAGCTTTCGTGTGGTGCCCAGCCCTTGGGGAGGAGAACAAAGAAGTCTCTTAGAAGCCAGCAGGGAGTGAAGACTAGGTCATCCCTTATGGAAAGAGTACTGGGGAGCAGGGTGTGACCCAAGGAGTCTGGTGGGCTGGTGGCAACAGGCTCTCTGAAAGGGGTTTTGCACTGAAGATCCATCTTTGCTCCCTTCCCTTGCAGCATCTCCCAGTCTTTCACCATGAAGGGCTCAGCAAGCCAGGATGACTTCAAGTTCAAGGTTAGTTGGCCTTTCTGTGTGGCCTCATCACAGGGAATGGGAGGAGGGATGGAGGGGCATATTGTTCAGTGATGATCCAGGCCTCTGCTCTGTAGCCTCGGAAAGCCAGGCTTGGCATAAGGCAGTATGGCTGATCTCTGGGTGGGGTCAGCTCTAGGCGAGGCAAGACGCAGGCCTCCTGGTCCTATGATCCTCTGAAGCACCAGAGACTTGGGAAACATCCATCACACTAGCCAATACCCTCCAAATTTGAGTGGGCACCAAGGAGATGCCTGTGCAGTGCTGCATCCATTGTGGGCAAAGGTGGAGGAAAGCACCAGTTGTTCTACACAGTTGCTTAGAGTATGGAGAGCCAGCACTGTGATGGGCATCCCAGCATGATCTAGGGGCAACTCAACCTCCTGTGGCCAGAGAGCACGAGCTGCTTCACTCCACAGCTCTCTGGCTGCTCCCGCGGTCCTCCCCCTGTGCTGCCTGTGCCTGAGCCCTCTGCCCTGCTCTAGGGAGAGCCCAAGCTCTCAGGGCAGATGAAGGCAGTGTCAGCTGAGTGTCTCGGACCCACACTGGACGTCTCCACCAAGAACATCACCAAGTCCTTGGCATCCCTCATGGAGATCAAAGAGGATGGTATCAGCTTCTCCATCCGAGACCCTTATTACAAGGAGAAGGTGTCACGCACCATCAGCCTGCCCACACGAGGAAGCACCTTGTGAGCATGGGGTGAGAGGTCTCTGGGCATTGGGAGGTTCGTGGAGGCATGGGCCAGCAAGTGGGAAGCTGTGCCCTGGTTGTGGAGTTGCAGAGCGGTGAGGGTGAGACCAATTCTGCATCTATCCAGGCTTGTCTGCAGCAAGCAGTGGTAGGTTTCTCCAGTGGGCCTTGGAGAATGTCTAGGGCTATGTTGGTATCCTGCGCAGATTGAGAGATGGCTACTCCAGGAAGAGGGAAAGAAGGGGTGTGTGTGAGAGTCCCTGGCTCGCTGCTGTGGGTTATAAGCCTCCTTGGAGGCCTCTTGGGTTGTCAAAAGCCTCTGCGCTCATGGGATGCCTCGAGGCATCCTCTGATCTTGTGATTGTGACTCCAGGGCAGCCCAACTTCTCTGCTCTGCTGGGGAAGGACATGGGTGTTCAGCATGGAGGGATCCCAGTGGAGGGAGCAGACACCCACTGTGCTCTGTTTCACTTGCTTTAGTCCCAGGCAATCTCGTGGCTCAGACACTTCACCTCTGACAAGGAGGAAATCCTATGACCGTGGGCAACCTGCCAGGTGAGCTTGGGAGCTGGAGAAATGGCCACCTGGGCAGGGAGAGGCTGGGTGGCCTAGGCAAGCAGGGAGAAATGCTGGCTGGGCCAGCTCTTGCTGGGCCCTGGTATGCCAGGCAGCTGCCAGGTGAGCAATTCCCAAGTCATCTGTCCCTCCAATCCTTCCTGGCTCAGGCCTCCAGATGTTGGCTTCACGCCTCCCTCATCGCCACCCACCCGTCCACGCAATGACCGCAATGTCTTCTCTCGTCTCACAAGCAACCAGAGCCAGGGGTCTGCCTTGGATAAGTAAGTCCTGGTGGGGTGGGAGGGTCTGAGGGAGAGGGACCCATACCATAACAGCAAATGGCACATACCGCATCCCACAGTGGTGTGTAGGAGCACAGGACCTGGGTTGGCTCCAGCCAGCCTCCTGCTACCATTTTCGCTCCCTGCTCCTCTCCGTGAGGGAGCAGATGCTCTGCAAGGGCCATGCTGGACCCTTGCCCTGTCCTGCCTGCTGTGTGTCCCCTCTGAGCTGGCCCTTGCAGGAGCTCACAGTCCTGTCCTCTGGCCAAGCCCTACTTGGAGACACGGTGGTGCCAGACTTGGACCACTGGAAAAGGCTATGGAGCAGGATGGGGTGAGGCGGGATGGGGGCTCACAGGAAGCTGAAGGACTGGCACCAACCCACAAATGCTGTTCCAGCCTCCCCCTGCAGCAGGTCAGGCAGCTGCCCTCATCTCGGTGCACTGCTAGCAGCGCTGACGTTCCCTGATGGAGACCTGCTGTCTGATCCTCACATGCCCTCCTGCTCCTCTGCCCTCTCCCCTGGTTCTCCATGTGTGCTTCTCTTTCTCCCTCTCTCCCCTCCTCCTTCTCTCTGTCCTGCACTGGCTTGGATGCAATAACAATCCTCCATCTCTGACTCCTCTGCTGCCTCTTCTAGTCTGGGTTTTCTCTCCCATAATCCTGCTAATTTTCTGCCCCTAGGTCTGATGACAGCGATTCCTCTGTCTCGGAGGTGCTGAGGTATAGACAACTTTCTATTTATTATCCCTTCCTCCTCTCCTCCTCCTCCTTCTCTCTCTCATGAGCCTGCTCTCCCTTGTCCCTGCATGCTCCACCTGCACCTTGCTGCTCTCCCCCACCTTCCAACTTGTGTGTGCTGTCCCCTCCTGGCATGCCACCTGCAGTGTCTGACACTGTCCCCTCGGTTACGAGTTTGAACTGTTCCCTGCTCTGATCCACCCTTGGAAACTTGTCACTGGGCTCACCTACGGGCAGTGGCTGGTTTGAGGTGGCAGCATGTTCTCCTCCATCTCTGGGCTGTCACCAGCATGACACCACCAAGTCCCATCCTGTCCCCCAGCTCTCCAGCAGGATGGTGTGATGCTGGGGAAGGGAGCAAACAACCCTGGGCACTCCTAGTGTGTCCTTCTTGCAAGCATCTTCCAGGCAAATATCTCCAGGTGCTTCCCACACCTGGTTGTGCTTCCCTGGTGCTGGGTTGTGGGTGGGTAGATCTTTTTGCCAAAGAAACCAAGTCAGATTGCGGTACAGAGCTCAGCCTTGGGGTTAAGGTGCTGCTGTGCTTGTCCCACTGCACCTTCTTGGCTTACAGGGGTTTCCCAACATGAGGGCCACCTTTCCCCTATCCTTTAAGAACACCAGCCCTCCAGCACCCAGGTGTCCCCACACATTGTCCATACCCTGAGTTCCCACTGTCACTGGGGAGGTGACACCAGACATGTCTGTGCTGCGTCACCTTGGGCAGTTTGTAGTCAGGCAGCAACCAAAGTCCATCGATAACATCTCATCCTGGGGAGCCGGGATTTCCATTTAGATTCAGTGTCACCTCGAGACTGGTAGAAACACTAGGGGTCAGGGGAGGGCTGTTTAATTTGAGTTTGTAAGTGCAGCTGAAAGGTGACACGCATGTGATTTCCAAACCCAAATTAATGAGCCTGTGTTTAGTCCTCGTGACTAATGCAAACCTTATGTGGCCTTGGGCCTGCCCTTCTCCAGCCCCGTGCCTCAGTTTCCCTGCCTATAAGAAGAGACTAGCACAGCCCAGGGCCCCATGGCCGTGGGGAGGCTGTGCTTTAGGACACCAGCTGGGAAGAGCTGTTGGTGGGCATGCACACTAGGGTCTGGAAGGGTAGGGCTGTTGGTCCTCAACACCCTCAGCACTGCTGCAGCGGAGGGTATTGGCAGATGCTGTGTCCCGAGGGACAGGCAGCAGGTGTCCCTTGGAGGCAGATTTGCCAAGGACGAGTCCTCCTGCCCAGAGCCAGTGGTGGGTGCAGAACTTCCACAGCCATTGCGACAGGGACGCTGGGTGCAAATACCAGTGCTGTCCTGTCATCCTTGTGGTCTTATGTAAAGGAGCAGGGCCCTGTCTCCGAATCACAGAATGGCTGGAGTTGGAAGGGACCTCAAAGATCACCCAGTCCCATTCCCCTGCCGTGGGCAAGGACACCTCCCACCAGACCAGGTTGCTCCAAGCCCCGTCCAACCTGGCCTTGAACACCTCCAGGGATGGGGCAGCCACAGCTGCTCTGGGCAACCTGGGCCAAGTTTCTCACCACCCTCAGAGTAAAGAATTTCTTCCTAAGCTAAATCTCCCCTCTTTCAGTTTAGAACTGTTCCCCCTCATCCTATGGCTCCACTCCCTGATCCAGAGTCACTCCCCAGCTTTCCTGGAGCCCCTTTAGGGACTGGAAGGAGCTATCAGCCCTCTGCAGAGCCTTCTCTTCTCCAGGCTGAACAACCCCAACTCTCTCAGCCTGGCCTCACAGCAGAGGTGCTCTAGCCCTCTGATCATCTTTGTGGCCTCCTCCGGACCCACACCGACAGGTCCACGTAAATGTCACCAGCCACAGGCTGACAGCCTCCAAGGAACTGGGGTGCTGGATATTGGTACCCTGAAACACTTATCCCAGCACAGCGTCAAGCTGGAGAAGGTGTAGTTTGTTGCAAACTGACCTGAGGACCAATGAGCTGGAGGTTCAGCAGGAAAGCAGAGGCCAACGGGCAGCCCCCCTTTCCTAATCTGTATTGCTGGGGAAGAGGCACTAGGCAGGGACTGCTCCTGGGGAGATTCCCAGGGTTTCCATGAAGAGCTTTGCTCAGACATGCTAGGTTCAGATGGAGGGGCCTGTCACCCACCAAGTGGTGGAAGATGCTTGGGGTGAGGCAGCTCTTGCTCTTCCATGCCCCTGGGACTGTGTAGCATGGTGCCTTTCCACACACCCCCCCCCACCATGCTGCTTCTTTCTTTCCCATGCAAGGGGCATCATCAACCCGGTGGGTGGCACCAAGAATGCCCGGACAGCCCCGCTGCAGTGCGTCTCTGTGGCAGAGGGACACACCAAGCCTGTGCTCTGCCTAGATGCCACCGACGAGCTGCTTTTCACTGGGTCCAAAGGTGCGTGATGGACAGAGAGGACGTGGGGGTTGCTGGCCTGCAGATGCAATGGGAGCAGGTTGGCATGGGGGAATACATGAAGTGACAGGCACCATGGGGATGGTTCCTCCTTGGCATCTCTCCTGTCCTCAGCATTGAACCTTGCCCTGCACTGCCCCGGTGCTGGGGCTGGCTGGCTCCTTTCCTCTGGCCCTGTTGGTGGGGGCGGGGGGGGCAATGCTCAGAAGGGGTATTGCCACCAGCCTGACACTCTTGTGCATGTTCTTCCTCCTACAGACCGGAGCTGCAAAATGTGGAACCTCGTGACAGGCCAAGAAATTGCTTCCCTGAAGGGTCACCCAAACAACGTGGTTTCCATCAAGTACTGCAGCCACACAGGGCTGGTGTTCACCGTGTCCACATCATACATCAAAGTGTGGGACATCCGGGACTCGGCCCGGTGCATCCGCACCCTCACGTACGTGGCAGGCAGGAGCAGCTGTGGGGGACCCTGAGCATTCTGGGCATCTCTGGCTTTGCAGAAGCCAGTGCCAGGACCTACTGGGGCTGGGGACAGGGCCAAGTACCAGCTGCTTTAGTGCCGGTATGCAGCACTGCATCCTTAGGGAACAGGGAGCTTGGGGTTAGGGAATCTGAGGGGACCTTCTGCAGCGAAGGCTCAGGGTAAAGAGCTTTGAAGAGATTTGCAGCCACTTCTGGGGCTGGCCAGGGGAGCCGTCAGCTCTGTAGAGGAGGCACAGCCCCTAACAATGTTGTGGCTGAGTAAATCACAGGCTCTCCAGTGGGAAACTCAAATCTTTATGAGGAGTTTGAGGACCAGAAAGGGGCATGCGACAGGCTGTAGCTGTGGTCTGCCAGTCTGGAGCAGGGCTCAAATGTTAGGAGAGTATGGCAGGCCAGGGTTACCAACTTGCCCCAGCATAGAGCTCCCTTCTCCATCCAGCCTCAGCTCATCTACCTTGGCCTGAAGGTGCTTCTCCCCTGGTGCAGAGGACAAATACCTCTGCCTCCCTGTGCTGACTGCCAGCACTTGCCAGCTCTTCCTGCAGGAAGCAAAGAGGAATGGGAGGAGAGAAGAGCCACTCTCGAATGGAAACCAGGGCAGGCTGCTCCATGTCATGCACACACCTGACATCCTTGGCTCCCTCTGCAAGCAGGGCACTAACCTAGGGGACAGAGGTCTTGTTGATCCCACGATGGCCAGAAAGACAGTGATACCTCTAGGATGTTTCCCTGATGTGGAACCCACCTGTGCCAGCCTGGAGCCAACAGCCCCATGCAGTTCCTCAGTGGGGCCTCGGTGGCTTGATTGCTGCTCATCCCTTGACCTCTCTCTCCCTTAGATCTTCTGGACAGGTGATTTCTGGGGACGCGTGTGCTGGGACCACCACCCGCACTGTCACCAGTGTGCAGGGGGAGCACCAGATCAACCAGATTGCTCTCAACCCCACTGGCACCATGCTGTATGCTGCCACTGGTAATTCCGTCCGCATCTGGGAGCTGAGCAGGTGAGGGGGTAGTGCTGGGGTGGGCAGGACAGCTTGTGGATGCTGAGTGGACACTGTCTGCTCAGCGGGGCCTGAAATGACTCTCCCCAGGGGAAGCAAAAGCCTTTTTAGCAATGGAAGTTGCCTGGAATAGACTTTCAGGACCCTTTGCTATGGGACTCAAGGGGTGATGAGCAGCAGTGGAGCTACATGGGGTGGGGGTTTGTCCGTGAGCTGGGCCAGAGCTTAGGAGAAGGGGAAAGACACATGAGATGAGCAGCAGTACCCCCCGGTTTTGCCCTTGCCCCGCTCCCTGCCAGATGGGCACTGGGCTGCTGATTCCCACGTGTAGCCACGTGTTGGTATGCTCCGAGGCTGCCTTCCTCCCCGTGCATCACTAGGGAGAGGGGTGTCCCTACTCGCAATCTCCCAAGGGGAACAACCCCTGCTGGGGGGCTCCAGGGCTGTGGGGGTCTCTGCCTGGGACAGCCCTTTGGAGGAGCTTCAGCACCTGGGGAGGGGCTGGCTGACCAACGTTACTGAACTCAGGTTGCAGCCCATCGGGAAGCTGAGTGGCCACATTGGGCCTGTGATGTGTCTCACGGTAAACCAGACGGCGAGCAACCATGACCTGGTGGTGACAGGCTCCAAAGATCACTACGTCAAGGTACTCTTCTCCTTGGAGAGCAGAGCCCCGTGTCCCATAGGGAAGCCCAGATGTTGGCAACCCATAAGGTCTTTTCTCTCCTCCTGAAATCTGAGCCTAGATTTCTGTTTTCACCTCTGCATGTGAGGTTTTTGCATATCTCCTCACCCCAAATCTTGCCTTTTGCTTGGTCCACAGTGCAAATGCACCTTTGGAAATGGATTTGCATCTCTCTCATCCCTCGAGCTCTGTGGCTGGTACTTGTGTGTTATGGCTGACCCAGATTAGTGGCTCACTTCTCCCCGATACAGATGTTTTGCACCTGCTCCCTCACAGCTCCAGCACAGCAAGAACTTGCGCCTCCCTTTTAGGTTTTGTGCTGGTTTTTAACAGATTGAATTGCATCTGGCACCAGGGGAATGAAGAGGGATGGTGAGATGATGAGGGAGACAAGATCCTGCAAGCTGTTAACTTGTCTCATGGAGGTGTGTGTGAAAGCTCACCATGAGTAAAATGCAGCAGAATGGGGGCTGTCTCTGGTGGCAGACCTTCCCTGATGGTGGCAGGACCCCTGGAGAGACCTCAGCCCCAAAAAAGCCTCTGCTAGCCAATGCCCACTCCCCTTTCCAGCATCACTCTGGGTGCCCTGAGCCTAGAAAAGAGAGGGTGATGGCCAAGTTCTCCAAGAGAGGTCCAACTCTGTTTCCAGGGCCATCTGGGGTCTCTCACCCACTGTTTTTCCCCCAGGTGTTTGAGATTGCTGAGGGCACAGTGGGCAATATTGGCCCCACTCACAACTTTGAGCCCCCTCACTATGACGGCATCGAGTGCCTGGCCATCCAGGGAGACATCCTCTTCAGCGGCTCCAGGGACAATGGCATAAAGAAGTGGGATCTGGAGCAGCAGGAACTTATCCAGGTCTGGAGGGGAGCATACAGCACAGGTCCTCTGGGTAACATGGGGCAGAGGAGTATTGCTGCTGGGGTCCTGCACTGAGCTAATGGGCACTCCCGTTCCTGGGAATCTGGCAGTGCATGTGCGAGGTGGCTCTGTACCCCCATAAGTTTGTGCTGTAGGGCACTTGGGATTACCAGCTCCTCCTGGCACACAGGCTGCAGCATCAATTGCAGTGCCAGGTGTTGTGTTACCCTCTGAAGACAGGATTGTTGTCTCCTGCCCAGGGGACAAACCAAGCCCTGACTTTAGAATCCATCCCCTCAGCCTCCTAACTTTGCATCACTAGCCAGATCAGCCCCTGGGTGACAGTGAGCATCTGAGCCTCCCAGTTTGGGGGCATGAGGCTGCTGATGGTGCTGCAGATGAGGTTGGTCATAATCTCTGCTCTGTGCTTGTACCTACAGCAAATCCCTAATGCCCACAAAGACTGGGTCTGTGCCCTGGCCTTCATCCCTGGCCGCCCCATGGTGCTGAGTGCCTGCCGAGGAGGCATGATCAAAGTCTGGAACGTGGACACCTTCACCCCAGTTGGGGAGATCAAAGGGCATGACAGCCCCATCAATGCCATCTGCACCAACTCAAAGCACATCTTCACGGCCTCCAGGTGAGCGCTGGGCTTTCTGCTCCCCAGAGCCCCCGGGAGGTGGGAGACCCCTGGGTTGAGCTGTCATCCCCGGGCCTGGGTGGGTTTGTGCTGAGTGGAGAGGGAGGGGAGGAGGGAGTCTCACAGTTTTCTAGTCTCTCCACTCCTTCATGTCATCTTGCCAACCTTAGCCTGCCCCATGACACGGCCTGTCCACTGCAGTGCCAAGAGCTATTCCCCCAGCCGTCCCCTGCCCACTGCCGGTGACACCCCCGGTTATTCCCCACGCAGGGACTCCTCTCCCCTGGGGCTGGGCATCCTCTGCTGCTCTCGGGGAGCTCTTTGGCAGTAAGACTCTGATATCCTCTTTTCGACCATGTCCCTTTTCTCCCTTCCTTTTTCTCTGTCTCTCTCTCTCTTTCTCCTCTGTCCCACCTCCCATCTGTGCCACAGTGACTGCCGGGTAAAGTTATGGAATTACGTGCCTGGGCTCACCCCTTGCCTTCCACGACGCGTCCTTGCCATAAAGGGCCGTGCTACTAGTCTGCCTTGACCCTCCTGCTCTTTCTGACTCTCTTGCTCATGCACTTTTCTTCTGTCTTTTCTTTCCTTTTCTCTTTCTCCATCTCTTTCTCCCTCTGTCTTTCTCTCTATTGCTTGCTTTTGCTCCTCTCTCTCTCTCTCTTTCTTTCTTTCTGGTCTGAGCTGCTTCTTCACGGTATGAAACTATTTTGCGTTTTTCCCCACTTGATAAATCTCTGCTAGAAATTACTTGCCCCTTTGCCCCAGCCATACTCCCATGTTGGTTTGGTTTGCCTTTTTTTTTTTTTCTTTTTTTCTTTTTTTCTCCTTGCCGAGTGCCCATATCTACTGTGGCAGCTCCATGGAAGCCATGGAAGCTCCATGGATGGTGGGGCGGGAGTCAGCAGTCACCCCCCAAAGCAGCCCATGCCCTGGAGAGACTAAGCACAGCAGCTCCCTGTGGTGCCACCTAGTCAGAGCTCATTCAAGGGGTGCAGGAGTCCTATTGTCAGGGTCAGCCCTGGAGGTCACCATTTCCCTTTGTCCCCAGTTGCTGCCAGTGGGGTGAGCTGGAGGCTGAGCCCCATTGGGCCTGCCTGCTCCCCAAAATGGATTGGGCAACCTCCTGCCAAGAGAAAAGGGCCTGGAAGTCTTGTGGGCTGCATGCTGCCATGGGCTGGGGGTGGGGAACGTTTCTCCTCGCAGTGCCTCTCTGCAGGGCTCCTGCAGGAACTGCTGGGTCACACCGTCCCTCTCACCTTTGTTTCTCAGCGACTTGACAGTGAAGCTCTGGAGCGGTAGGAGGTTACCCGCAGGGTCGAACTAGGAACTGCAAAACAACTGGAAGACATGACAGGACGGTAAAGGTCGGGGTACCTCTCCTTTGCTATCAAGACCCTGTCATCTACAGGAGCTCAGCCCAGGGATAGGGATTTCTTTGTGCCTGAGGAAGGCAGCTCCGTGGGGCACCATCAGCTCCACCTTCCCTCCTGTTGAGGTTTCTTGATTGTTTTCCAGTGACCAGGAAATGTTTCGTCTATCTTCTCACCCACACTGCTGTAATGCCTGCGGGGACTTCGGGGGGTCAGAGCTCCTTGGCTTCTTCTCAGAGACACCCAATTCCATCCTGCCACCGTAGGCTCATGTGGCCTCCACCATGATGTGCTTCTTCTGTCCCTGTTGGCTCCGGGGCTGGTTCCTGCAGGAGTCTTTCTCCACTCCTTGGCCATGAGGACATTTGGTGTCTGCTGGCCAGGACCACAGCATAGAGGGGCTGCTTCTTTGGAGACATTACTCATGGGACAGCCTCTCTGCTGTGGGGGTTCTGCAGAAGGATTTCCAGGTAATCCCATCATTCCCCATCCTCTGTCTACCTGTCCTTAGTTATTGGAGGTGTGCACCTCTGAGCTCCTTTACCATGTCCCAGCCATGGAGGGACATCTCCATCAGGCAGCTTCCAGACAAACCCTCTGCAGTTCCCTTCAGTGTTCTCCAAACCCTGGTTGTAAACTCATCTGACCCGTGGCTCTTGGACTCTTCTCCACGTGCCCACCCTGCTCTGTAGTGGGGAAGGGAAGGGCTACTTAGCCCTGTTCTTGACACCTTGGCTCTCATCAGGGGTTTTGTGGTGGGTTCCTGCAGCGTGTTAACCCCCTTGAGATGGAGAAACGAAGCCGGAACAGAGGTTATAGGGCAAAGAAGCCAAGGCTGGATTTGTCATCCCCCACCCCTGTGGCCCATCTTGTTTTGCCATCACTGGGAGCTGGAAGCTGTAAGTCCTTCCCCCAGGCTCTGCCCTCAGCCTTCTGCCGGGGAGGGGGCTAGCTCATGTTTGGCCCATCGGCCCCTGTGGATCTGGAGCTGGAGGGGGCCCAGCGAGGCACAGAGTAGCTGGAGTTTGGGCCAGGATGGAGTTGGCTGTGACAGGAGTGGGGTGAGAAGGGGTTGCACACACTGGTCTCGCACAAGTCCCCTGATTCACCCCACGCTTGAAGGACAATCCTGCAGTGGATGATCTTGCACAATTCAACCTCCATGAAAGGCTGGGGACTCCGTCCAGGAGTGTGTCCCCAAGGACACAGCTTCTCCAGGCTCTCTCCATCCTCCCTCCTGTGCAAGGGGCTGGCAAGGCCCTGGTCTCACACTTTCCTCCGTCTCTCCTGTGGCTTGTTGGACCATCGCCTGCTCTGTCCTGCCCTGGGCCAGGCAGGGCTTGTTGTGGGATGGCCGAGGAGGCCCTGGGAGTGGTGCTCTTGCCTCATGTGCTCTCACTTCCCCTCTGTCACAGAAGAAGCAGCATTTGAACTCAAATTTAAGGATTTCTTCACGTGATCCCACCAGCACTGACCTGGGATCTCTGAGTCCAGGGGCTCCAGGACCTGCCCCATAAAGCACAGACTGTTTTCCCGCTGCTTTCTCCAACCATGGTGACTCATGGACCAGTCCCAGGTCATTTGCCAGCAGCCCTCGTTTAAAGCATTCCAGGTGGAGGGTGGGAATTCCTCTGCATCCTGAAAGGCAGGAGCATCTCTATTGATTTCACAGGGATTTTTTGCCTTTTGGGAGGGGGAAACCCCATCCTGCTGCCTTGCCTCGGTGGAGGGTATGATGGCATGTGTGGGTGTGACCCTGCCCAGGAACCAGTCCTTCACGATTGTGGCCAAGCCGTGCACAGCCCGGGACCAGCGGCTGCATCGTGTGTGTGTGTGTTTGCCTGTCTGTAGCCAGGTGTACCATGTGCATCAGTGTCTGCACCAAGATCTGCCAGTGCCTGACCTGAAACCTCTTGCTGCTCCCTGCTGAAGTTGGTGAAGGGACTTGCTCTTGGGGGTGTGGGGTCAGATCTGCCTCGCCTTTCTCCACCGGTTTCTTCCCGTGTGTCGGCTGCAAGTACCTGCTTAATTTCCCAAGGCTGAGTGGGCAATCCCGGATGATGCTGAGCATCCGCCTCGCTGCTACATCCAGCAGCACGTTGAGGGGGCTTCAAGGCTTTCGCAGCCTGCAAGTGGAGGGAGCTGGGTACTGTGGCACAGCAGCAAGTGGGGTGAGAGGGGCATAGAGAGGGGGGGTGTCTTTGAAGTGAGGGGTGACTGTGATCCCATAGCTCTGTGTGTGTGTGTGTACGTCTTAGTATCTGTGGGGGTTGGTATTTCCCATGCAGGAGAGCGTTTCTCGGGTGTTGAGCTGGTTTAGCTACCTCATGGTGCAAGCTGGGTGCTGTCGTCACTGGGTTTCGTTTTGGGGATAGGGTGGGGAGTTCATGTTTTTAGTTTTTTCTTCTTTTAATTATTGTTATGGTTTTGAGACTTGAATTCATCCTGGGGACACATGGCCTCCCCCCCACCTTGCTGCACGTCTGAGCCGCCCCTCGTGTCCCCCTCCCTGCCTCCTCCTGGGCAGCGCAGCAGGACCAAGATCCTGTTCTCCCTTGTGCTCCCAGCTCTCACTTTTGCAGTGGGATCCCCCAGTTGAGTCGCAACACTGAGATTTTGCTCCCGTTGCTGTTGGGATGCTCAGACTGAGGCTTGGCCTTGTTGCCAGTAGTTACTGGGTTGATTTGCAGCCTGGAAGTGGTCCCTCTTGTTCCTTTGAAGGATGGAAAGGGACCTCTGAAAGGCTCAGCTCAGCTTGTATTCTTGCTTCTGCTCTCGCAGATATTCTCTGTGGATGCAGTGAAGCCCTTCTTGTCTGGAAAATGTCATGCAAAGCACGTCGCTGGAATGGGCTGGTCCTAGTCACCATTTTCCAGAGCCTGCTGTAATTCGGTGGCAGCCTGGAGCAGCAGGGAACTGGTGCTGTAAAAGCCTCTGGGGGTGGGGGCCGTCTGTGCGAAAAGCTGATTCTCATGTGTGATGTTTGATATTTTTTTTTTTTTTTTCACCCGCAAAACATAGCTGAATCTAGATCCTGTCCCAGGCACTGAACATAAACCAGGGTAACCCTGGAGCCCCCCCATTACCCCCTCCTTGGGGCTGGGGAGCCGACACAGGGCCGTACCCCCCTCCCCTGGCACAATGGGGTTTGGGAAGGGGCTCGCAGCTCTGAGCTGCACTGTCAGTTTGGGGGGGGGTCAGGTTCCCCCGAACACTAAAGCACAAGGTCCTAACATGCAGGTGGTCTAGTAAGGGTGGCCCCTTGGACTCCGGTGCTTCAGAGCTCAGACTGGGGCCATGGGCTTGGACAACCAAGGTGGAGGTGAGGCTAGGGATGACGGTGAGGACTGTTTGCCTGCCAGAGGAAACGTGAGCTGTTTCATCCTTTTGCACTGTGCTGGGGGGCTCCGCTGGGGCTCAGGACTTGCACTGCTGCATAGCTTAAGTCCCTTCTTGTGGTTTCTGAGCCCCTCTGCCAGCCCCTCCATTGCAGGGACAGTTTGGAGCTGCCTTCACACCACGCACCTCATTTTGCTTTGCCCTTCGGTGCCTTGGTTTGTGCCAAGGTGTGGTGATGCCTGCAGTCCAGGGAGGTCCTTCCCTTCCTCAAATTGCTGGGTGATGCTTTTGTCCTTGGGCCCTGACTCTTGCTCCGTGGGTCTCCTCCCTCCAGCACACAGGGACCAGCTCCAGCCTCTGCTGAGGGTGGAGTGCTGGCCCAGAGCTGAATTTTGCACACAAGGGGTGGAGGTGCCTCAGGGGCCCGAAAGCACCGGGCCCCCAAACCACTGTGAGCCCACCCAGAAAGCCTGGGCAGTACCCCCTCCCTGACACCCACAGCTCTTATGGCACAAAAAGACAGGCTGGTGGTGTGTCTCCCAGTCTGGCCAGCTGCAAGGAGCTGGAACACCAGGGTCCTGTTCCCCCCCAGGTATGTTGTTCTTCTCCAGCACCACCCAGCACAGCTGCTTTGGGGTCTTGGGATGGTGCCTCCTTGGTGCTGCAGAACCAGTGCCTGCTCCCCAGGGTGTTCTCCCCGTGCCCCTGTCCCAGCCCTTCCCCAGTCCCATGCTGGGTGGGGTCTAGGTACGATCCCTGCAAAGCACAGGGCTTTTCAGCAAGCTCACTGGAGCTTTGCTCCATCCTGCAGGCTGCACGCTCTCCCTGAGTCCCCTTCACCCTCCAGGGGAGGGAAGGGGACCCCTGGCCCCTCCGTGTGCTGCATGCTGTTCCTGCTGTAACTGGGAGGGAGCCCAGCATGGCCCTGACCCCCCCAGGCCCTGTCCTGCCCTAGAAAAGCACAGCCCTTCGCCTTCCTCCTGCCCCTGGGGGCTTGTCCCCTCATGTCCCCTCATCCGTGACAGCTCTGGCCCTGGTACCTGCCAGCTGTTCCGCATCCCCCGCCTCCTGGGACCACCCAGTACCCTCTGGTCCAGCCCTGCAGCAGGGCTTGGGCAGCTGCAGCCTTGCATCGCCTGCTCCGTCACCCCTTCCTGCTGCACAAGCATCGCAAATAGCAGGTGCCTTTTCTTGCGGAGCTGTTCTAGAGGCCAACTCTTGTGAAGCCTTTTTTTTTTTTTTTTTTTTTTTTTTTTTTTTTTTTTTTTTTTTTTTTTCTTTGCTGGGTCGTGCAGCCCAGCCCAGCGGTCTGGGTTTGTCAGGAGACAGGGCGTGTACATATATTTTATACGTTGATGTGTTCCTGTAAATAGTGTAAGTTATTTTCGTCTCGTGATGTACATGGTTGTTTGGTTTTGTTTTTTTTTAATGGCTGTGTTTGTTCTTTGCCTTTTTGTCTTCACAAATAAAATGTACTGAGATGAAGCGACGGAGCAGAGATGGCTTTGAAGAGGGGGGGAGCACAGCCGGGACCTGCCTGTCCCTCCCTGATGCACCTGGCAAAGGGGCTGGGGCAAAGGCTGGGTGAACCGATGCTGCTACTACGCTTGGGTGGTGTGAGAAGGTGACCTGCGCATTGCCAGGGTCCTCAGGCAGACGGGGCAGAGGTGATTGCACTGGGAGGTGGAGGAAGCACAGACCCAGCCGGGCTGGCTCTGCCCCTCTCTCCTGGCGGGGAGGAGGGGGTGCGGCCAGGCAGTCCCAAGTGGCAGCCAGCCCCCGCAGAAGTCAGAGCATCCCCAACCCTGCAGCACCGCATCCCCCCCCTCCTCCCCCGAGGGAGGCGTCCCCGGGTCCCCAAGCTGGCAGGGCGCTGGGACTGCGGAAAGGCGCTGTGGGGCAGGGGCTCGGGTGGTTGCCCTCAGGGCCATCGGCTCTCCTGGGTCTTGGGAGCTCCCTGGGGACGCCGGGCACCCGCCCGTCCCGTGCTGGGAAGCAGCCCGGCTGGCTGAGGGGAGCGGTGGCCTCGGGGACAGCCGGCAGGTGGCAGCCCCGGCTGCGGGGCCCGGCGCTCGGCAGAGCTGCCGGAGCTGGGGGCAGCGGGGTCCCCCCCCGGCTGCCCGGGTGGGGATGCTGGGGGCGGGGGGGCGATGCAGGTGGTGGTGGTGGGAGGGGAGGTGACCCGTGTGCCAGCATGTGATGCCCGCTGGGCACCCAGAGGTGACCGATGCTGGCAGCAGCCTGTGCCCCCCAGGACATGGGGCAGCCAGCCTGGCCCAGCCCCAGCTACTGCAGGGAAGGGAGGGGGGCAGCGAGCTGTACCCCCAGCTCCGCAGGGCAGGGCCTCAGCCCCAGCAATCTCCACTTTCTCTTTCCCAGCCAGCCAGCACTGGTCAAACTGGTTGGACGGAGCAGCTGAGTGGGGAGCCGCCAGCCATGGGGCTGTGCGCACACCGACCACCCCGGATGCGGTTCCTCCTGGCACGCACCCCGCTCCCTGCCTGGGGCACCCCACACCCTGCTGCTGCCGCACGGTGAGAGCTGGGCACCCCCCACCTTGGGCTCAAAACACACCTTGTAGTGCTTGGCCTGCGAGCGCTGCCAGTCCGGCCTTAACAGTGTCTCTGGAGGGCTGGCGGTGCCCAGACTCATGCCAGTCCCCAGCACCGTGTCCTGGGTCACCCTCAGCCTGTGTCATGGCTTATCTTGGTGTGAGTCTCCATACCGCAGCCGTAGTGCTGCCAGGGCAAACAGGATCTGTGGGGACAACAAATGTGGGAGTATCACAGGCCAAATTACTCCTAGCAGGGCAGGTGACATCAGTAGCATCCCACTCCCACCTAGTGTCCCAGCCATTCACTGCACCACAAACACCTTTTCTTGCTGGCCCTCATGTCACCAGCTGACCCCAAACTCATGACCACCTCTTTCTTGCTGCAGCAAGACGCCAAGCCGGGGCTGGCAGCACCCTGTGCCATGCTCCTCATGTGCCTGAAGGTGCCCTGGGAGCTTGGACCAGCAGCAAGGGGACAGCAGGGACACATCCCTGGGAGCTGTGGCAATGAGATTGTGGCAGCCCTCTGCTGCCCATCTCCAGGTTCAAGGAGGAGTTGCCCTGAGCCCATCAGTGCCGCAGCTGCTCCTCAGCAGTGGAGGGTCCTATGGACGCCATCCAGCAGCTTGCTGACGCACTGTGGCTCTGGAGAGGGCACGGGGACACCCCAGGAGAGGCTTATGCTCTCCCATGCTCCTGGCACAATGTCTCAGCATCTCCAGGGAGTGTCCCCCACTGCGATCTTCTCCCCATGGCCCATTATAGGTTGTGGCATGTCGGTCTTGCAGGTGGGCAGGAAGGCCATTTCTCCAGGTCAGTAAACTGGAAGGTGCCTGTAGGCTGTTGGGGAGGATTGCTCAGGCCTGCTGTCTCCCAAACACAAGGAGAAGGAAGGGGGCAGGCTGGGCCCCAGGAGGACCCAGAGTGCTCCCAGCATGTCGGGCACATGTAAGGGGCTGAGGATGTCACCCACTGAGGGCACCTCTCCCATCAGTGGCATAGCCCGGGTGCACAGGCTGACCATGGCACTTCCCCTGGGTCTGCTGTGGGTCTGCAGAGAAGGGAGACCTGGGAAAGGGGATGCTCAATGTGGTCCATGCCAGAATGCCCCATCAGGCATCCGATCAGATCCCCTGGGGTGGGGGAGAGCCATGGGTGGACTGGGCAGGCCTTGGGCAGGAGAATCCTAAATGCTACACGCCCTCCCCATCATGCCTTGGCCTGTGGCCCAGGGCACAGCACAGAGCTGTCATGTCCCACTCTGCTCCAGAGACACCTGCATTTCGGCAGTGAGTGGAAAAAGCTTCCCCAGGGGCAGGTTTCTAACCACAAGCAGTGGAAGCCCAGCCAGGCAGCCGGGTCCCCGGGCACAGTGGAGCCCTGGGCTCAGCTCCTGGCTAAACACAAGCTTAAGGCTCTGTGTCTGCCCAGCACCTGTGTTTTCCCTGGTGGTCTTGGCTTGCCCTGTGGCAGCAATGGCAGGGGCTGCTCCTGGGCACGGTGACATCCTTGTGCACTGTGGGATGCTGTGCCCAGGAAACAAAAGGGCCTGGCAGCACCCAGCACTCGTGACTGTGCTGCGGAGGAATGAAGTTGGGGCAGGTGATCAGCTAGTGTGACCCGGTGCCTCCTGGCTGGCACGCTGGCCCTGCCTGCCCCGGGGCCACAGCATGGCATGGCAGGCCAGGGTGACGTGACAAGGGGGCCGGGGCACACAGCCACCCTGCCCTTGCTGGGCCATGGGCCGAAGTAGAGCATCCATGCTTGTGACAGTCTGTCACCACCTTGTCACACGAGATGGTTTGCTGCCAGGCACCGGTTTGAAGTGACAAGGACCTAGAGATGGCTGTGTGACGCCAGGGTCTGCCCTGCTCACACCGTGCCCTGGCTTTGTGCTAGCCCATGTGTGGCATGGATGTGGCTGGCTCAGCAAAGTACCAGTACCGGGCAAAGGGGTGCCAAGGTGTTGGCTTGGACTGGCCTGGGGCTCCTCTGCCAGCACAGGGCTAAAACCAGCATGAACATATCCAGAAAGGGTCCCAAGTACCCCTGCCCAAGAGCCACCAGAAGGTAATTTCCCAAATGCATCCCACAACCCTGCCTTGCCCCTTGGCATGTGTCCCTGGTGAGTGTACATGTCTGCCTGTGCTGGGTGCTTGTGAAATGGCAGGGAATGGGCCAGCACAGCTCTGCAGCCTGACCCAGACCTCCCCCCAGGCAAAAATCGACCCATCCTAACAGAGAGAGCAGCAGTACCCGGGCATCTGCCTGGTCTCTGCTCCATCCTCACGCAGACCACCCGTCCCCACCTGAGTCCTGCTCCCAGCACCTGCCCAGCTTGGTCACTGGGTCCTTCCTCCCCCTTTGGGAGAAGCCGTGCCTGTGCCAGACTGGGGACTGACCGAGGCTGTGCTCCCAACCCGGCCGAGGCACCCGCGCAAGCCACCCACTCTGTATGCGGGCTGGGCAGCCCTCCCGAGCCACACAGCCGCGTGGGCGCCCTGGGCGGCGTTCCCAGCCCCTTTGCCACCGGCAGAGCCTCAGGGAGGGATGCGCAGCCCCGGGGTCCCGCTCTGGCCCTGCTGGGTGTGTTTGCTTGGCAGCGGGAGCCGAGCGAACCTGCTGCTGCTGCAGGCAAACAAACACCAGCCGGGCAAACGGCAGTGAAGAAAACACCCCGTGAAGCCAGTGTGGGTGAAACTCTGGGCACCGGCAGGGCAAGGGCTCTGACAATGATTAAACTGGCCAACCCAGATTTCCCGGCAAGGCAGCGCTGGGCTGGGACCCGGTGGTTCATATTATGCAAATCACCTGGATCTGGGAGCATGAACGTTTCGGGCTGGAATTCCCCTCGGGCCGCCAGATCGCGTTACGCCGCCCGTGCTATAAAAGAGGAGACGCGGGCAGGGCTTGCCCATCAGCACCAGCCTCCCCGAGCCCATGAGCAGTGGCTAGTGGCCGGGCAGGGCGCGCTCCATCTCCCCTCGCAGCTCTCTGGATTAGCCGCCGCTCCCGGGATTGCCATCGCAGAAGGTACCAAAGCTTTTTCGTCTGGGGCGTGCTGATGTCCCCCAGCCCAGGACAGCTGCTTTGCTCCCCTCCCTGTGCATCTTCGCTCTCTCCGGGGGATGCCCTTGATCTTTTCGCGCTGCGTGCCTGTTCTCCCAGTCCTTTCTGGGGGCCAGCAAGACAGCGGCCCTCTGGCCCCCACGTTTTGTCAAGTGAACAGCAAGATTTGGCTCCTCTGCGAGGGCCAGGCAGGGACTTGGTCCCCTCCTGGCTGCAGAGTTACTGGGATGTGCTTCTTGCGACTGGTTGAGAGGACTGGAGCTGCTGGCACCGGAGTTCCTGCAGCAGGGAGCGGGGCAGCAGGCTGTGCCAGCCCAAGTGCTGAGTGCCCTGCAACGCCCATCCCCACGGAGGGGCTGTGCAACGCCATTCTCTGCGAGCCACTTGCTTGCCAGTGGGACTGGTGAAGCCAGGCTGCTGGGGACAGGGCTCTTCTGCAAGCACGGTGACGCCGTGTCCCCGGTTTGCTCCGGCTCAGCCTCCCTCGCTCCCGGCCCCTGGGGTGGTGGTGAGTCAGGCCCCAGCCCCGGCTGGCGGGTGCTGGGCGGGTGTTTCTGCAGAATTGACCTGAGTGGTGATGGGTGGAGGGAGGGAGAGCCCGGCCGCACCCAGCCCGGTCCCAGGGGTGCTGCGGGCTTGGGTCCCCCGGCCTGCACGGGGCCAGGGCTCACTGTCGTCTCTCGGCACAGAGCTTGATGGCGGGATCTTGTGAGATCAGCAACATCTTCTCTAACTACATCAGCGCCATGTACCAGCCAGATGAGGCACAGCCAACCTTGGACATGTTGGGACACCCTGGGGACGACAGCACCCTGGGGCTGAGCCTCCCCACCAGCCAGGCCCCAGCACAGAGCCCAGGTAGGACTGGGGGAGCGGGTGGTGGCTTCCCAGGGGAGCCAGCATGCAAGGCAGCAGCGAGGCTTGGAAGAGCACTGCAAGGTCCTTGTCCCACTGGGGCAGGTCAACAGCTTCCTTCATGCCTCAGTTTCCCCAGGGGTGTGTTGACTAAAAGGTTGCTATAGGAGATGCTGGGTGGCACAAGGTGCAGCTGCTTGGAGCACATCAGATGCATATGGGGGATGAGGGAACCATTGCCCTCCTCCTCCAGCATGTCCCAGGGGACAGGCTGCCAGGGCTCACCAGGAGAGTGGTTTGGAAGTACAGTCCTGGTGATGCGGGTCCCCGCTCCACCAGTGGGACCTTCATGGGATGGCCCTGGGGGAGGCATGGGGAGTACACCAGCAGAGCAGGGTGGATCCCAGCATGGATGGGACAAATGGCACCAAAACCAACCGGGGGGGGCATCAGGTCCTTGCTGTCCCCCAGGACAGGAGCAGGGCACAGCGAGGTGACACGGGAGCAGGCACTAAGTCCCAGTCTGTCCCATAACCCTCCAAGCGCAGGGCCCACTGTGCCCCACATGATCACCATGGACCCGGTGCCCAGTGCAGCTGGCAGCCCACGTGTGGCACACGGTGCTGTCACAGCCGCCCTGCCCCTGAGCCCTGCTTTTCGTCCCTTGCAGACAAGCCGGAGTGGTTCAGTGAGCTCCCATACTTCTGGACCAAGGTGCAGGTGCTGGAGTGGATCAGCTACCACGTAGAGAAGAACAAGTATGATGCCAGCTCCATCGACTTCTCCTGCTGCAACATGGATGGGCACGCGCTCTGCCACTGCACCAGGGACCAGATGCGCCTCATCTTTGGGCCCCTGGGGGACGAGCTCTACGACCGCCTGCACGAGATCAGTGAGTGTCCCAATGTCTCCTTCATCCCCAGGCCTGACAGCTCGAAGAATAAGGCTGAGAACCCCCCCCGCCAGCCCAGGACCCTCTGCTTCCCGGGGACTGCAGAGGGCTGCCTGCGGGACGTTTCACTGGGGAGGCTACGTGGGGGCACAAACCAGCGTCCAGGCAAGGCTGGGCTCAGCTCCCAGTATGCACCATTCCCCTCCACACCGAACAGGCATCGCTAATCCCTGTCCCTCCACCCCTGCAGCCTCCGATGAGCTGAACTGGATCATTGACTTGCTGGAAAAAGAGGATGCGACTTCCCAGGAGACCTTCCTGAACTCCAGCCACCTGGGTAAGAGAGGAGTCCTGGCTGAGCCTTTTCCCCAGCGACCACGTGCTGATGCAGGCAGGGCTAACCCCTTCTTCCCTTCTCTGTTCCTTCCAGAGCTGGGAAATCCCTGTGCCAGGGACTCCTTGGAGGATATGAAGCCCACAAACCCTTTCCTATCCACAGACTTCACCTGCTTGCCTGGTGCCATGTCCCCAGGCAGCTCCGATGTCTCAGGTCAGTGTTTTGCCCAGCGAAAAGCTGCCTTTGCTTGGGCTGATCTGGGATATCAGTGGGGAACTGCCCCACTGCCAAGGGTGGGTTTGGGTCTTGCAGCAGGCTGCCTGCCGGGGCCTGGGGCAGGGCGGCGGAGGGGGAGCATCTCTAGATGCCAGCAGCCGGCGGTCTGAGCCCTGTCCCTTTGCCTCTCAGGGCCTGTGATGTCCCACAGCCCCAACTCCCAGGACTCCGGTGGAAGTGACCTCGACCTCGACCCCACGGAAGCAAAGCTCTTCCCTGACGGTGAGTTGTCTGCTTCCCACCGGGAGCTGTGAGAGGAGGGCTTGCTCCCGGGCACTTCCAGCAGCTGCAGAGCACATCCCATCTGGCAATGATTTAGGGCCAACACCTGAACACCCATCCTCACACTGGGAAGGAGGGAGGGGGCAGGTTTTCTGTGTGCTCTGGGTCTGTTTCTCTCCATTGAGAGAGCCTGCTGGGTTGCAGGCTCTGCACAGTGTAATGTGTCCCCTTATCTGTCTGTACAGATGGCTTTCCAGGCAGCAAGAAAGGGGACAGCAAACACGGCAAGCGGAAACGGGGACGGCCCCGAAAACTCAGCAAGGAGAGCAGAGACTGCCTGGAAAGCCGGAAGAGCAAGCACTGTACGTGGACCGTCCAGTCCGGGAGTTTGGACTGCCTCCCCCAACTTGGCTCCATGGGGGGGAGATGGGAGGAAGGGCCATGTCTGCTGGCCATGCCTCTTGCCAGGGGGGTTTAGGGCGATCCAAAGTGCAGGGACCTGCAGGATCTTCCCTCCTCTACAGCTTGCTCTCCTCTTCCAGCCCCAAGAGGTACCCACCTGTGGGAGTTCATCCGGGACATCCTGATCCACCCCGAGCTGAACGAGGGGCTGATGAAGTGGGAGGACCGGCGGGAGGGCGTCTTCAAGTTCCTGCGCTCAGAAGCAGTGGCTCAGCTCTGGGGACAGAAGAAGAAAAACAGCAGCATGACCTACGAGAAGCTGAGCCGAGCCATGAGGTAAGTGCCCTCCCTTGTCCCCAGGGAGGGGACCTGCCCCGCAGGGCTGGGTCAGACCCACGAGGGCTCAGCCTCGATCCCCCACAGCAGCTCCCCAGCACACGGGGCTGCATCCAGAGCCCTGATTCCACCTCCATCTCCTCCAGATATTACTACAAACGAGAGATCCTGGAGAGAGTCGATGGGCGACGGCTGGTGTACAAGTTTGGGAAGAACTCCAGCGGCTGGAAGGAGGAGGAGGTGCTCAACAGGAACAAGGAGCTGTAGGAGTCCTGGATGAGCCGGGGTCTGACAAGCCCCTCGGGGCCAGCCCCGAGCTGGGCTCCTTGGCAGGAAACTTTGCCTGCAGCTGTATCTGGAAGCTGCTGCCCCATGCAGCGTGTGAAACTCCAGCCCTTGCATGGGCACGCTTGTGCGTGCTGGTGACTGCCGGCACTGAGGTGTTTAAAGCTAATATTTTGGCTCCAGTAGGTTATTGTAAACCGTTATTTCCCTCGCTGGATTTGTACCTCCGACTGGAGTCACAGTGACTTTGGCTGTTTCAAAGCCTGGACAAATGCAAAGGGGAAGTGAAGTTCGAGTGGCAGCTGGCACCACAGGGAGCGCCCAGCAGGTCTCCTGCTGCCACCCACCTCCTGCCCGGGCAGAGGGGCAGCACCACTGTCTCACCTGTGATCGGGAAGACCTTGTCCCAGCTATGGGGTCCTCCGCCATCGCTGCTCACGCCACGCTGAAGTTGCCCACTGTCCTGTTTGCTCCACGTGGGATGGATGAAGCCCCCCCTGTGCAGCAGCTTCTCAGTGTGGCACCTGCTGAGAGAAGATGGGAAAATTGTGGAGCTTCACCTGGCACTGGAGAGCCCTCGGGGCGGGAGAGGACTTGGCACAGCAGGGCCGCTCTGCATTTCCAGCCCGGCTGCCTGTATCTAGAAACAGGTCTTTTCCCCAAAAGTAGCTTCTAATTTATGTAAGACCAAAAAACGAATGAATGTACAGATATATTTTTTCATGAGTAAGATGTTCCCACGTGAGAGTGTGCATTGCAGGGCACACGCGTGTCTTGTGGCAGGTGGTGATGCTCAGCTGGACTGAGGCAATGTCACGGGGGCACAGACTGGCTCTGTGTCAGCCACAGGAGGGGGATGCCAGCCCAGCCAGGCACCCAGCAGGTGCGTGGGGTTTCCTCCTTTTCAAATGGGAACGTAAGAGGAATAAATTGTGGTTTGGTTGGTTTTTTTGTACCTCCCTGTCATTTTATTTGTTTTTCTTAAAGACACGGTGGGGACCAGACTCATGTTACCTGGGATGTCCCATTGCACGAACCCCATCTACCACCATCCCCCCTGACTGCTCTGGCCTGGACGTGCCTGGCCATCCTCGCACAGGGCCACCCTAAGGGTCTTCCTTAGGGTGAAGTGGGCTGCTTGTCCCTAGGCTGGTGGGAGTGAGATCTGGAGGTCTTGTGTCAAAGCCAACCATGCAGGGGCATCTCACACCCACTCCCAAACCTTGTCCCTTCTGAGGACCCTCCAGAAATCGAGCCCGGGCACTCACCTTTGCGGGAGGGCTTTCCTGGAGTACCAGCTCCTAGCCAGAGCTTGGTCAGTCGCAGGCTGCTGGGAAGCAAATTCCTGGTCCCAGAGCCCAGGTCTAGTGGGGGAGTTCCCTCTTATCTCCCTCCACATTTAAGGTCCCAGCCCGTCTGGGGGTCACAAGCTGTGGAAGGACCTCCAGCCCCTCTCTGGCCAGTGCTCTCTTCTGAGACATTAAGGGACATCAAGAAGAAGCACAGGCACTGCAATATGTTTAAGGCTTGCTCGTCTTCAAGTCTGGCTATTTGGGAGCCTCTCCCATGACCTGGGTGCCTCTCAAGGACCACATCTTCAGGAGGGGGCACTGCTAAGGCCCGGCAATGTGGGCAGCCCAAACACATCATCTGCCCCCTCTTGCTCAATGGCAACACCAGCCTTCCCCAGCTAGCCCAGCCATAAGGAGGCAGGGAGGGTGCCCCAGGGGTGCTGGAAGGATCTGTCTGACCCTCAGGATAAGGGGTTGGAAGACAAGTAGGCTCTCAAATATGTTTCTACCACGAGCTTGGCAAACAGTGGTCCATGCATTGCTCCTTGTTGGCGTGCATTGCCTGAATGCTGCTGAGCACCAGAGGGTCTTGTCGCCACCCTAACCTCTTGCTGGTGTACAGGACCCTGCCAAATATGGGTATGCAAGGGATGGCACTGCTCAGCTCCTGTTCACCCCCAGGGGGGAAGGCCCTAGGACCCCTCTGAGCTTGGAGCTTGACCAGGTCTGGGATGCTCAGGCAAATGCAATGCCACATCCTTCTGAATGGTTGCAGCCAGTGCCTGGAGTGACTAAGGAAGGGAGTCAGCCCACCAGCAGCATGGTGAGTGGACTTTTTGGGATGCCCCTAGGCAGTAAGGGTGCCTTGCAAAGCCTGAGATGCCTTTTTGGCAGGAGCACCCAGCCATTGTTCCCTGACTGCCCTTCATTACTGCTGGAGACATGGTACAATTAAAATCACCCATCCCACACTTGCATGAGTGTGACCCGATGCAAGCGAGAGAAATAAGTCCTTCAAAGCAAGATCTCACATGGACCGTCTCTGCCGTCTCCCCTGGACTGTCCTGGCTGCAGCAGCTGGAACTGCTCCCAGTCTGCCTGGCCTCAGCTTGAGTAGGACGCTGGTAGCTTAAAGCATCCCCGCCGCTGAGGCACTGTGCTGCCTGGGGAAGCCCCGGCCCTTGCTTCACCAGGACATGGATAACAAGAGATGGGTCCAGGGGCTGGGGGAACCACAAACTCAGCTGCAAGTCTCACTTGTTTCACTTCCAAACTCCCAGTGGCCATGGCCCTAGGTGGTCTACTTCTCTGCTGGCAGCTCCCAGTCTGTGGGCTCAGTGGCAGCTGGAGGACCTCCTGGAGACACTGCAGTGGCATCAAGGGCATGACCTAACTGCTTTGCCAGGGGCAGGAGGTGTGCATGGGCCAGATCCAGCCTCTTTTTTGGTGAGTTCAGCTGCTGTTTACATGAGGAGTTGCCTTACTGGTCCAGCTGGGATGTCTAGTCTCCTGTGGCCATGCCGTGCCATGCCATGCCATGCCATGCCATGCCATACCCATCCTGGAAATTCAGCAGTCTGGGAGTCTGCAGTCATACAAAATCCCAGAGATGACAAAATCATGTGGAAGACCTCCATCCCTTGCCTCCGAGTGTGCTGGGCTGAAGTTGTACTGCTTCCAGATCCACATGCTGAGATCAGGCCATCAGGGTTGCCCTGTGGTGCAAGAAGAGGTCCCAGTCCCTGGGTGTGAACCAGGAGCCAGTCCGTGGTCTGGGCTGCAGCCAGACCTCCATCATGTTCCTTGCGTAACCTTCCCCAGGGAACAGGTTTTCCCGGCTGGCGTCTGCTGGCTCCAGCGAGCAGAGGGTGCTCCAGGCCCATCCCTGACCTCCTGGAGCTGCCACAAGGAGCAGGCTGGATGGGGTGGCAGGAGGGACAATGCCAAGATGCTCAGGTTGCCCACACAAGCAGCATGCGTGGGAGGGGGCCGGGATGGTGCTTGGTGGCAATCAGCGTGTCCGGGTAGGGGACACGGTGAGCAGGGCAAGCCCAGCCTGAGGCCAGGTCTCGCAGGAGCCGTCTGTGCTCCTGGCTACTGTCCCTCCGAGTTTGGGGTTGTGGGCGAGGTGTTTATTCTCCATCAATAGATAACCCTGGCAGGTTGGCAGGGAGAGGGGAGCACTTTGTCACGCAGCCTGTTGCCCTGCCAAGTGCACCTTGTTTGCTCAAGCAGTTTCATTTCTTTCCCGCTGTGGTTTGTGTTACCTAACTGGCCTGGGACAATGTTTAACCAGCTCCAGCAGCAGCACGGAACCTGTCTGCCTCGCCTCCCATGCCCCCGGCGTCCCCAGCGCCCACCACTGCCACCCCACTGCCATCACCACATTGGGGGGCACGCCAGCCGGGAGGCTTGGGGCAGAGGCGGGGGGTCTGTAGACCCCTGAGCTGTATGGGCAGCCTGTGCCAGAGGAGGAGAAAGGGGCAGGGGTGTGCGGGCACGGGCAGGGGGCCCAGATCCTGCAACCTCCCATGAAGTCTGCGTGGGTCTGTGGGGCAAAGAGCCAGGGAGAACTGGAGGTGGGCGAGCAAGGGCAGGCACACACGTGTGCACACACCAACATACACTCAGGGTGACCCCTACAGTGACCTCCAAGCCCGTATTGAGCCAACCCAGCAGTGCCTCCCGGCACACTGGCACGAAAAAGAGATGATTTATTTGTTTTTTTAATCTCCTTGGAGGTGCCTGGATTTTATGGCTGTGGAAAACCAAGGCAGAAAATGGAGAAAAAGAGGATTTTCCTCCAAAACAACCTTCCCTCACACATTTACATTGGGATCTGCTGGGAGACCTTTCCCACCAGGTGGTCCCAGGCTGAACGTGTTTCCAGCACAGAGTTCCCATGGAAATAGCTTGGTTGCCCTTCAAGTGTGATCATTAAAGTGCATTTTCTCTCCACCAAGACCCCCAAAGGGACACAGGGGCCATTGCTGATCCCTGGTCCCAGTTAGGGAAGTTTGCCCTGGCCAGTGCTTGCTTGGGACGCATGGACTCAAAGCAGGCTGCTGTGGCTGAAATGTGGCACATGGGAACAGAGAAACAGGGTGAGGGGAGAGCTGTCAGCAGGGCCAGCGAGGTGTTCAATATCCCACATGCCAGACCATGAACTGCCCCTGAGCACAACGGCATGACCTGATTTTCCAGCTGAGCCGGACTGTGGCCATCCCTGCAGCGGATCAGGGTAGATGGGAATGTGGTGGGGACAGGGGCAGCCTGTGGGAGGCAGAGACCACCTCCCTGGGACCCCCTGCTCTCCCTCCCACTCCCACTGCCTTTTTTTCAAGCTCCCTGCAGTCCCTACTGGCTTTCACCCTTTCTTACCCTCCTGCCTCTGGCTCAGCACGATCGGGGAGCAGGACTGAACTCCATCCTAGGAGTGACTGGGGGTGTGGGGTTCCAGCTGCCTTCCCATTGCCATGTGCAAGGGAGCTCCCAGTAGCACAAGGATGGAGACCGACCCCAGCCCCACAGAGAGGGCAGGAGGAGAGAGCCCAGGTGTGGGGCCAGGGCAGTACCTGAAGGTTGGCTCAAAATATCCAATGTCTTCTTTCCTCAGGGGAAACATTTCTTTGGTGGGGCATTTCTTCGGTGTGCTTCTCCCTGGGGTACCTGGTCCAGGTGGGAATCAGCCCTTCAGATTCTGGGAACAAGCTTGCAGAAAGAAAGGTGCGTAAATTGCTGGGTCTGGTCCCCCTGTGTCCCTTTGGGGGTCTTGGTGGAGAGAAAACGCACTTTAATGCTCACACTTGAAGGGCAACCAAGCTATTTCCATGGGAACTCTGTGCCGGAAACACGTTCAGCCTGGGACCACCTGGTGGGAAAGGTCTCCTAAAAACATCCAGGGGAAAAAAAAAGCCCTGGAAGCCTGTGGGAGACGTTTATTGCAGCTGGACTTCTGCAGCTGTGACAAGAAACCCTCTCCCTGCTGGATTTCACCTGGCGCTGCCCTTGCCAGTCCCTGACCAGTCCCGAGCTTGCTTCATGTCACCCAGGCTAATATCTCCCAGGCTTCAGGTCTGGCTGTACCTGGAGAAGGCATGCAGGATTCGGCATGGACAGAACCAGGCTCCAAAATACCCAGACTCTGCCATGGAAATTGTTAGAGAGCAGAAGTGCCAGGCAGTTTGGGCTGCCCAACTGTTTTGGGTGCTTTTCCAGCAGATTAGCAATCAGCTGGTACAAACATGCCTGGAGAAGCATCCTCCTGATCGGGCACCCCCTCTGCACACCCCTGAGCCGACCTGGGGGCAGCCGAGGTTAATGCACGGGGATGGCAGAGCAGGGGAGCCACCGTCGCAGGAGGGGCTGCGCTCCGGGGACAGACATCCACAGAGCTGGGAACAAGGCACACGTCGGGGACCAAGGGCATCGCATGGGAGGGGATCTCCGCCCTGCACGGGGGGAGTGAAGGATGTGGGGCAGGTTGCGCAGCTGCAGGTTGCAGTGCTGGGAGGGGTCTCGTGGATGGAGCTTTAGGGGCTGCGCTGGGGGCAGGAGGCAAATTGTGCTGGGGAACGCGCTGTAAGGCATGGGGGTGTTATATACCTGCACTGAAGCTGAATTATGTGAGGGGAGGGTTGCTGCGCAGGTGTGATAAGGAGGGCAGAGTTATTGCTCAGGGGATATATATTCCATAGGAGCTGGGAAGCACAGCGCTGCTGGGGGTTTGTAGCAGGGTGCTGCCACCGCAGGCTCAAACCCAGGCGGCTTTCAGGGCTGGGCTGGCATGCCTGGGGCTAGGCAGGCCCCCCAGGGCTGCGTCCCTCTTCCCCGGGGTAACAGCAGTTACCGGGGCTCCCGGACAACGCCCCCCCCCGCCTCGCAGCCCAACAGTTTCTTTGATAATTGCTTCCAGCAGTAGCTGCCCCGGGGGTGTCTGGCTCGTCCAGGAGAGCTACCTGCTGACCGTAACTCGTCTGTTAAAACCCTGTTTGGTTGTTAAACAAGAGAGTGGCTGTTCCTGCTGTAGGAACAGGGAAACCACTGTGGTGGCTGCCTGGAACCAGAGACAGCAGGCAGCCAGTGGGCTGGAGACACCAGGGAGCACCCGCAGGGCACAAGGGGTACCACCCTGGGCCCCACCACATGCCTCTGCCTGTTCATGCCATCTTCCCCTTTCCTTGTGGCCAGCACTGCGTTCAAGCTTCTGCATCCCACCCATCCCTTGCCTCCAGCCAGAGCACCTAGGGGTCTGTACTAGAAGGTCCTCTGCTTGCCTCCTTGGCATCCCAGCACATCCAGGATGGGGCTGGAGGGTTCAGGCTCCCCAAACAGTTGTCTCCTGGTTGCTCCCATGGTGATTCAGCACCAGGCATTTTCCCCACAGCCTGGGAGCAAAGCAGAAGATGCCCTGTCACCCATGGGGAGGGATAGCACCAGCCCCGTCTGTCTTGCTGCTTCTCTGGGACCAGGGCTCTGCATGTGGCTTGGCCATGCTGCACACGTATGGCTCCTGCTGGCCACATCGGCTGGTTCCTGCACCTCAGGAACAGTGCTGGGGACCTGCTCACAGCCCAAAGCTTTATTCCCACCCAGGTTTGACAAAGCTGCATCTCTGCATCCTCCCCTGCCTGCGTTCCCTGCACAGATGCTTCCCATCCTGCAGAAAATGCCAGATCCTGGACTGCCCAGGTCAGGATAGATGTTCAGTTCTTGATCTCTGACATCCTCAAAAGGGTGGCACTGGTGGGTCTTCCCAGCTTCCTCTCTTCCCCTCTCTCCACCACTGCCACAAAAAATCCCAGTTCTGTTTCATTGTGAAACAAAAAGAAATGTTCACTGCATTCTTGTTTCCTGGCCAAATCTACCCTTTGTTATCCACCAAACAGGGCACAGACCCTGGCACTGCACCAGCTTGCAAATGGAGTCACTGGGCGCGAGCTGGATAGCCCAGGAACGAGAGAGCATGAACTGAAGTTACTGACCAAGTTCACGGCATCAGTGGCAGATTGGCAGATTCTGAAGAGGCTGCCCAGGGTTACTGCAGCCCAAGTCCCATCACACTCATTTCACTTCAATGGACCAACACCTCCTGCGATCTCTCATGGGCGATCATGCACCTCTAGCTCTTCTCCCCACTTCCTGCTGAGCAGACCATGCGGAAACAAACCCAGAAGCCCTCTGTCAAACCATTAGGATGTGTGGTCCTGAAAGCCCTGTGTCCTGGAAAGGCTTCCTCCAGGCTTAGTGAGGAGAGCATGCAGGGATGGGGACAGTTGCAGATGCTGCAGCTGTGAGATGGAGGGGGACAGAGCTCTGTTAACTCATGAGCTGCAGCTCCCAGTTGATATTCTCTTTCCTTCAGCTTCTGTAGATTCATTTCACAGTGAGGTCTCCAGTAGCTTTGATCTCCTCCAGTCGTTGCTCACCTTCTAACCCAGCCATGGCCACACGTTCAACTTTAAGTTTTCAGATGAGAACCCAGGTACTAAATTAAGGTGTTCGAGTCCACCACACCATTTTGGGTACGTTCTTGCCACAGTTCAGCAAGGCACTGGTCAGTGAGCCACAGTTTTGAAAGCCAGTGCGGCCAGGACACTCCTCCTGGTCTGATCTGCCTTGGTGCAGCATGGAGGTGTATGAGCAAGGGTGTCCCAGTTCCCTGCCTTCCCCTGCTGAAGCACCCCAGTACCCCACCACAGATGACATGAACACATGCAGTTAGAGAGGAATGAAGAGGGGAACGAGGCAGTGGAAGGAAAGGAAGCTGAGCAGCACTGGCGTCCAAAACACCTGAGAGAAGATGCAAGGGGGTGGTGGGAGGTGGAAAACAGAAGCTGACCACCCCACTGCAATACCATGTTCCTGTGTGCCTAAAGAAGGCAGACACATAGGGAACCATTTCCTGAGTATTTTATTGTGTCCATCAGGCCTGGATGGAGAGTGCAGTCTCTCTCTGGGTGCTCCACGAAGAGCTCTGGGGGGTTCCTGGCCTCCTGCACCAGGTATGGCATGAAGGCTGCCGATGGCCAGCGATGTGACAAGAGTACCTGGGGGGGACATGGAAACCATCACGCAGTCAGTGTGTCACTCTGCGGTGGGCCAGGGAGGTCAGGACTGCCATGGCAATGGATGGGAGCGTCACACCCTTCCTGTGCCTATTTCTGGCAGGGCTCAAGGGGTCGGTGAGCAGCGATGGAAGATGTATAATGAAATGTCCAGCCTGCTGTACCATATGGTATGGTATTTGCTGGATTTCCCTGCCTGCTGGCCCCTGAAGCTGATGGCTGGGCCAGTGGGGACACCCCCCAGCTCAACCTCTTCCAAAGCTCCTAGAAAAGTACAGCACCAGAGAGCACAGCTGCCCTGCAGGGCAGGGTGACACCCGCCAGCCCAAGTGATGTATCCTGCCATTGGCCACGAACATCAGAAATTCCCAGCTGCCTGGTGTGTTGGTGCACAGACAGGGATGGCAGCGCGCTGCTGAGCTGCGGGCACACCCGCTGAGCACGAGACCTGCTCTTGCGTCATCTGTGCTCTCCTCCAGAGCCCCGGGGCAAAGGTCTGCTTGGGGTGGAGGTGACTGCCTCCATCTCCAAAGGATGGCGTGAGCCAAGGAGACGAAGATCTTGGCTGAGATGAGCTGAGGCTCTGGTCCTGGTCATCCCTACACAAAGCCTCTGAGGATGTCCCTTCACATTGATCTGGCTGGGGGGCAAAGCCCCTTGGCTAGGCTTTCTTCATTCAGGGGACTGACATCTAGGGTGGCAGGGTCTTTGCTGTCACAACACATCCCAGGGAAAGGTGACCCCCATCTGCTGGCAAGCTCCGGTGGCCACAGTGTCCAGGCCACAGACGTCAGTCTCAGCTGGGGCGCATCCAAACAGCTGAGGTGCTGTCATCATGGAGCAACGTGGTGGCAGCTTCTGTGGGATCTTCAGGCTCTCCAGAGAGCTGGCACTCCTCTAGTTTTTGCCTTCAGGACTGCAGGTGAGCAAGTCCAGGCCTGATCCTGCTTTCAGGTAAAGGGTGGGTCCTATAAGAGGATCTCATCGCTCCAGGCCTTCCTAAAATGAGCTGAGTTTCAGAGCACGCTTTGTGGGAGCCACCTCCACCACTGCCATTACACGAGAGATGTTTTAGGGGGCCAGCAGTCTGGACTGATAAGAAGCACGGTGCCTGAGGCATAGGGAGGTGCTGCTGAGCTTGAGGGGGGATGTGGACTTTGGGGCAAGATCCTGTGGGATGAGACCATAGAGCATGCTCGCCAGCTGCTTTGTCCCAATGAGATCTGCGTGCCCCAGCTCCACACCCAACCAGGACAATCTCTACAGCTGCACCAAGGACAGCCTCTGCGTTAGTGGCACCAAGCACTTTGTGGTGCATGAGAAGCATCTGATACAGTGGCCACAGCGTGGCTATTGCCTGTCAGGTGATCTACACAGGCTTCCAGATGTGGAGAACCCAGAGCTGCTGAGTGTCCCAGTTTTCTTCCCTGTGAATTCCCACTGTACCCAACTGAGCACAGCAAGACCTGGCTTTGTCTGGCACCAGGCTTCAACTGGTGCCTTTCTGCGGTGTTGACCTGGTCAGAAGCCAGGGTCAGAGCAGGCAGCAGGTCCACCAGGATGGACAGAAAGTGTCTTGCCCCAAGTCAGCTTCTGCCAGTGTCCAGGATGGTCTGGGTAGGATCTATAGGGGCAGATGGGCAGTGACTTCCCCCAGGCATGCATGCAGGGGAAGCCCTTCACCGTTCCCACCCAAAAGGGGGTGGGACCCAAGCGCAGGAGACCCTGCTCCAGCCATGGGACTGGGAGGAGGGGTCCCAGGATGTGCCTCAGGGGTTCTTTGAGCACAGCAGGAGAGGAGATGGGCACATGGAGGGGCTGAGTGTCTGTGGGCTGCATTCCCCTCTCCTTGGGCACGCTCCAGCCCCCAGGCTTTCCAGGGTCCCTGGTGCTGGGAGCCCTTCCCAAGCCATCCCAGGGAGCAGGTCCCAAGGGTCGCTCTAGCTGCATGCAGGTCTCCAGCCTTTGCGCCGAGACCCATCCCTCCTGCATCCTCCCTTCCCAGAAGTGACGGTGGCAGGCGGTGGCAGGCGGCCAGCCCCACCTGTCTGACAGGTAGAGCAAGGGTGGGGGCAGCTGCTGGCACCCGCTGCCTGCACGCCTGCCCCAACCTGCCGGGGCCCTGCCAGGGATCGACCCGCTGCAGCGGGCAGGAGGAGCGGAGCCCCTGGGCAGCAGTGCCACCCTGCAGGGACAGCACGGCTCTACCCCTGGCACAGAGGGACATCGGGAAGCAACTCACTGCCGGGTGGGGATATCCTGCACGGTGGCATGCTACCCACTCAGTTGCACACGCGTGACCGCACACACCGTGGGTTACACGGCGGCAGACACACTTGCAGACACGGAGTTACGGATGCATACAGATGTGTGCAGAGTGTGTTACACTGGTGAACAGTCACAAACGCATATACACAACAGATGCACGCACAGCGTAACGGTTACAGACACGCTCAGTTGCACACAGATATGCACAGCGTGCTGCATGCGCAGGGTGAGAGTTGCGGGTGTACACAGACACACAGTTACACACTGCACTCAGGCGGGTAAGCAGTCACACACATGGTTACTCACACAAGCCCGCCCACAACTCCTCACCCGTGGGCACACGCACCCTTAGACAGGCTGCACCCAGCATGGTGGTGGCCCCAGTCACACTGCTGTCCCGTTCCCACCACCCGCAGTGGATGTCCAGGTGCCCCCCGGCCCCTGGCCCCGCTGTGGCCAGCCGACCACTCTCCAGCCTGTCTTATTGCTCCCAGATCCCTGGATTGGGAAGGGCTTTGACGTGGGCAGAAATCCCTGTGGGATGCTGATGGGGCCAAGGAATCACAGTGGTGTGTCATGCTCTGCTCCAGCCCTGGGCCAGCTGGAAGCAGCAGGCAAGGGCGCCTGAGGATACAGGGTGAGCGCTCCCTGTTTTGGGGCCGCAGGTACGCCCAACGGTCAGGAGCCGACCCCCAGTCCTGCCAGGTGAAGGTGCAAGCAGAGCATGGGTGGTCTCTCACCCATCCCTGGTTTTTTGGCAAGAGGTGGCAATGCCAAACCTGTGCCTGTGGGAGTGCTGGCCAGTCCCCTGCCTGCGCTGGCACCCGTCCACCCAGCATGTCCTCGGCAGGGATTGCGAGGGCCTGTTCGGGGCACGGCTGGGCAGTGTCCAAGGGCTGTGTGATCGCACACCGTTTATTTTCCTAGTTTCGGTCCCCAGGGACCTATTGGTGACCTGAGCTCAGAGCTGCAGGGACAGACTCTCCTGGGGTCAGAGACCTCCAGCACTCACAGCATCTCAGCACCTAACTGAGGGTCACAAAGAGCCTCCAGCATCTGGCCAGGCCACTACAGCCCCAGGCGACGAGTCTCAGCATCTTGCCCAGCCACTTGCAAACAAGCCAAACAGCTCAAGGTCTCCCAGGCTGGGTGCAGACATCTTGACCCTCTCGCAAACAAAGCAGAGGTGTGGGCTGTGTCTCTCTCCTTCAGGCAGGAGGATCCTGTGTCCTCTTGCTGCTCCTGCTTGTGAGATGCAACCCAAAGATCCCATGGGGCCCCTGCTTGACATGCCAACACTGCACCTCCCCTGCTCATGGGGTGCTGCCAAAGCTGTCCCAGCTCCCTGGGTGCCCTACAGGCTGGAGTGACAGTGCCATGCAGCTGCCCAGGTGGAGAGGTATGTGGGCACCCCTCTGCCCCAGCAAGCTGACCACAGTGGGTTGTTCACGCACCAGACCAACCGACTGGTATTTATCTCAGTTTGCCTGGGAGAAGGCCACCAAGCACCCCAGGGCTGTTGGGTGAGCAGAACGTGTGAGTCCCAGAAAGCAGGGGTAGGATGATGGGAGTTCACTGGGATAAAAGCAGCAATCAGGTCTACCATGAGGCAGAAGCACTGGCCAGCGTTCAAACCAAATGACTGCAACTGGGAGGTGAGGGAGGCTGAGGGTGCAGCATAGCAAGAAGTGACTTGGCACCATGCAGACACCCGGGCTAAACTGCCGGTGCACAGAGCGGTGGGGAGACCAGATGCTCACCCTGGATCTACAACAGCGCTTTGGGAATCTAGATGCAGAGTCTACAATAGTCTCTAGCTTGATGCCTCCCTGTCACCAAACAGCGAGAGCAAATCCCATTTATCCTGAGGAAACAGGTATGCCACAGGACAGCTGGATGGGGAAGGGGCCCTTGGCTGCAGCTCCCACCACCCCGTGATTGTCCCACACTGTCCCTGGGGTGGCGATGAGCTCATTTCGCTGCGGTTACCCTCCTTGCTGCATGCCAGGTGCTTTGTCATGAGGCAAGAGGAGGAGTGGGAACAGGTTATTCAAGGTCTGCGGGGCCCAGGGCAAGCACCAGTGAGCGCAGGAGCCGGGGGGTGTCTGGGGGTGCGGGAGCAGGGCAGTCAGGCAGGGTGCAGCCCCCTCCTCTTCCCACGGGAGCTCTGGGGAGGTGGGGGCTCTAGAGCCCAGCCCCCAGCACTGCGATATAGCCACAGGGCACGGATGGGGGGAGCGGTAGACTTTGCCCCCGCCTACAAGGTGTGGCAGAGAGGCTGAACAGTCTGCAGGGCATAATTATCATCAAGCCCGGAAAAGGCAGTTTGGGGTCAGGATGGGTCACATTTGGGTCAGATCAGGAGACCTGACCTGGATGGGATCAACAGAAACCCCCTGTGATGGGTTTTGCATCATGAAAGCATCCCCCTGCTCCTTGGGACAGGACCTGCTTCTTTGACAGTCAGTGTGTCCCTCGCTGTCATGTTACCAGCCTGAGAACCAGTGGGTTACGTGTCCCCAGATGGACCAGAATGTTTTCCACAGCCCCAGGAGCTCCCTCCTGCCCTCCCCAGGCTCTCCGTTGCCACCTGATCACCAAACTGGGCAAACTCCTTTTGGTGAGGCCACGACCCTGCGGGGCACTGGGACCAGGCACAGCCCTTCTGGTCTGCTATCCCAAGGCATTGGACACCCTGGGTACCTTGGAGATCTGGCGATGCTTCACGGGAAGCTGCTCCTCCTCTTTTTCTCCAACAGCTGCTTTTCCTGCTGGGATATGCCACGGCCACAGCCCCCGCAGGCCCTGTGCCCACCCCATGTGCAACCGGGGAGGCTGCGGTGCTGTCCCCTCATCCCCTGCACCATACACACCCCTCTGCCCACACAGACCCCTTGCTCCTCTCATGCACACCCCAGCCCTGCACACACGTACACCCCATCCTCGCAGCCATCTTTTCTGTGTGCCTGTGTGCACACACACACGTGCCAGCCCCTGGGACTGTCTGGTTCTTCTCTTTCGCTTTTGGGATCCCGTAAACACAGCGAACCTAGAAACAGGTTCTTCTCCCCACAGGGTGCGAACCAGCGTGGGTGGTGGGATCCAGCCCTAGGCAGGGTAGCTCAAAGCACATGTCTGCAGGTTTCAACAAGCCTAAGGCTCTTCTCTGGAAACAAAACCTAGGAGAAAGAGAGGGAAGGAGCATCGCAGGTACCACAATACCCCCTCATCCATGTCCCTCCCTGATCTACCCCTTGGGCTGGTTGGGGTGTTGGAGAGGGTCTTGGCTGCTAACCCAAAGGGTCCCCTTGGAGGACTCGGAGCTGGAAACCTGGTACCACATGTGGTCTGTACAGAGAAGATTTGGCCTCAACCAAGGCCTCCAGAAAACTGAGGAGGGGCTGGGGAGGTGCTGTGAGAGCTGAGGGTGTTCCCGGGGTCCACTGACCGCGCGCTGCCCCGGGCCTGCCCTGTGGCTGCAGAGCAGCCGGACACCAGCAAAGGGCTGGTCTGGCCACGCTGCCCTTGGCTCCATCCCCAGCCCAGGGACCTCACTGGTCTCCCTTGTTGTGGACAGGTCAAGCGTTGCCTTAACACTATGTCTGGTCCTTGCTCCAGCTGCTTGCCTGGGAAATGATCACAGCTCCTTCCAGCCCTGATGATGGTTGGAAATTTTCTCTTTTCCAGCCAAAATATGGCCACAGACACTGTTGCATGATGGCCTGTGGAGCCAGTGCCAGAACGGGTCCCTTGGCTCCCCCCTGCCTGACCTGGTGCGTGGAGGGAACCACCTGCATCCTCACACCACCACTGCTGATCCCGGGCCGGTGTAACCCAAGCAGTGTTTGTGTTGTGGGAGGGGTGTGTGTGTGTGTGTGTGTGTGTGCACGCATGTACGTGTGGGCAGGGCCCCCGAGCATGGAGCTGAGCGAGGACGTCATGTCAGCCCGGGGTGCGGCACCGCCCAGACATTCATTTGGCAAACAGACGTTGGGTCATGAACTACATAAAGGGCAGATGTGGGTTTTGCCAGCGCCCAGGCTGAACCACACCTCCCTCATCCAGGTCACCCCGGGAGAGCAGAGCGGCAGCGGGGCACAGGGGGTGGATGGAGGATACAGCAAAACCCTTTGCCCTGGGATAAATAAAGCAACCTGTGTGAAACTGAAGCATTTTGGGACTGAGGATTCCCCCCAGCCAAGTGCCTGGTGGGTTTGCAACAGCTGGGGCCGCATTCCTGCTCACCTCCCCCAGCAATGGGCACGTGGACCTGGGGTTCATCACCTTCTGGCTGGACTCCCGGCAGAGATGCGGGAAGCCAGGAGGTTCCCGGCACCCACCCAGATCTCCAGGGCAGCTGGAGATCTTGCAAGCTCGCTGGGTCTCCTAGGGCTGCTGAGGGTGGCCAGGCTTTTAGCTCGGCTTAGCCATAGTGGTCCCCAACACCAGTTGCTTGCTCCTTCCTTGGTGCAGCAGCAAAAGCCAGGGTCTGGATGTCCTTGGCTGAGGTGACTCTGCCTGCCCTGGCTTTAGGAGCCATCTGTGGCCACAGTGGCTGGGGACCCCACTCTGCTATTCCGCCTTCCCATCCCAGCCTGGGCATCCCCCGAACTGCAGATCTAGGGCTTAGTAAGTGTGGCAGAGCTGCTTACTCCTTTTAACACAGGACTGGATGAGATATCCACACTGGATGGAGGCAGCACTTTGCCCCCATTCCCCAGAGAAAGGACGGGCTTGCAGGGAGGGGAAGGGCTGCAGGACCCTCTGAACTTCACTCCAGTCTTCTCGGAAGCAGGGCAGTTCATACGGCACCCTTGGGCAGGAGCCCTGCAGCCTTGCGGGCTTGGCCTGATGCTGCTACACGTGCCATGGAGTTTGTAGGCTTGTCCCCAGCCCTGCTACCTGTGCTGCTGACTCATAGCCCGACCTTGGGTTGGCCACCACGTCTCCCCATGTCATTGGGCTTCCCAAGGAGCGGGCTCGGCTCAGCTGCTGGCTGCCTGGCCGTGGAAATTCCCCACCTCCCTCCCATCCCCAGGACCTGCTCCACCTTGGCACCCAGGCATCCTGAGAGCTCTGCCCCTGGCCAGCCCCGCACGGTCTCCCTAGCGGATCTTGCGCCCTGGAGAACAGCCCACGTCCTGACTTTGCAAAACCCCGGTGCCCCAGGGATGAGCGAGCCCTGACAGCGCTGGAGGAGGAGCCTGGCTGCAAACACTGGCCTCTTTGTAATGGCTGGGAGCAGGCGAGTGCCAGGCTCCTGGTATTTATTTATTTATGGAGGTGAATGCTAACAGCTCGTTTGAAAGGAAAACGTGCACCTCAGGGCCCTGCGGGCAGCTGTTCCTCCCCTGTGCCGGCACCCCTGGCCCCTGCCACTGCCAAACCTGGGCAACCTCACACCGTGTCCCCCAGCCGGGGCTGGACGCATGCCCTGCAGGGTGGGAAGGGCTCAGAGCACCCAGGTCTCACCCAGTCCCCAGCCCAGAGCTGGTGGCCCACCCCAACCCCCCTGCAGGCCTTTCGGGAAGGGTGAGACTGCAGCAGGGAGAAGTGAAGCAAAAGCCCCGAGCCCAAGGTCCATGCAGCGCTGTCCCATGGCCAGGACCCCATGCAGACACCACATCCAGCCCTTCAGGGCTTGGCTGGATCTGCCCCAGCCCTGACACAAGTTCATCCCACACCTGGACCAGCCCGTGGAGAGCTGTGCCCACAGTGGGCAGCTCCTCCCTGCCTTTGGCCCACAGTCGTACAAAGACACTGATGGGCTGCAGCAAAACGGTTTGCCTGACACCTGATGCCATGTCTCCCAGCATCCCTCTGCTCCTGGGACTGGGGACAGTGGGCAGGGAAGGAGAACAGGAGCCAAAATAAGTCACGCTGCAGTTAGGAAAAGGAAGGGTCTTGGTCAGCTTTGGGCTATCCTGTGGCCAGAGGAGCTTTACGCCTACCTAAGGCCAAAGCTACAGGTCTTGGCTGCCATGAGACTTGACTCCCAGCAGCAGCGGAGCTCTTCATGGCATGAGCTTGGCTGGCCAATCCCACTCCGCACCCAAGGTACGGCTTGCTCGCCTGTGAAGCCTGGCTGCAAACAGGAGTGTCTGTGTGTTTTGAGGGGCAGGCCAGGTGGAAAGCTGGTAGGTTTGCTCGAGGGAATTATATCCCTATGTGTAACCTGGGGCTGTGGAGGAAAGCTGCTGAGATGTTCATATTTATGCTCCATCAGCAAGTGTCACCCTGGCTCCTGCCTTGTTCACCCCATGCCTGGTCCACCTGAGCACCTTCTTCCCCAGCAGTGGGGATGGGACAGCAGTCCTGCCTCTACTCCATCAAGGAGCACCATCAGATCCTTGTGGGAGTTCCTGGCAGAGTCACACTCAGATGGCCCCATGCTGATCACAGCTGCAGATATGACTCCACCCAGGACGTGCAGTATTTTTGAGTCAGGACCAGCGACCTGGTGCTGCCTCTCCAGTGCCAGAGGACTCCCAAGGTGTTTCAGCAGCGCGCACGCATTCATCGCTGCTAGTGACCTGCAGAGGGGAATGTGTGCTTCTGGGGACACTCCAGCTCTCCAGCCTCTTGGCAGTAGGATGTAATGGTGTGCGTTTGCATGGTCACGCCCATCGGTCCTGCTGCAGCTTGACCGGTGGTGTCCCAACAGCACACTGCCATGGCCCAAGGCTGGGACAGGTTCAGTGGGAGCAGATGAGACTTAAGCTGATCACCAGGAGAAGCTGATCACCAGCAATGCTTTGGGACCAAGTCCAGCAAAGCAGGGGAGGGCTGTAGGAACACCCCAACCTACTGCAGCTGCTTCTCTGAGCACAACTCATGCTGGTGATGGGGTGGCCTGAGCCAGCCTAGACCACCTCCAGCCTTGTCCACATACACAGTGCTGGACTTGGCTGGCCTGGAAACGGCCACAGGAGGGCAACGACCACACAGGACACCCAGACAGTGCTTGTAACAAACTGTGTATTAACTGGGACCCCTCCTGCATGGAGCTGGTGAGCCCACATAACCCTGACGGTCATTCTCCCAGTGCAGATCTGGGCTGTTTGTTATTTTGCTGATACAGCACTGGCTTTCTTCCAGTTTGGCTTACACCAGTTCACAAGTGACATAAATGAGCACATCAACTGTCCCATTTCTGCTGAGAAAAGACACCAGCAACAACCAGTATAACTTTACCGCCTTGAATTCACCCCAGACTGAGACTGGAGTGGCTTTGCTCTGTTGTCAGCAGACTTTGGTCTGTACATGTCTCCACGTTATCCTTCGGGACTTGGAGGAATCAGTTCAAACCAGCCCATCCATTTGATCAGTGCAGTTTCCCAGTGGGGACTTGCCTGGGAGAAGCCTGAAGAGTCTGTTGCTGGCTGAGCCAGCAGTGCTGGGGACGTGGCGTTGGGTCCTGGGGTGCTTGTGAGATCTCCTGGCTATTAGCCCTAGCTAGCCATGGCTCAGGCCACCAAACAGTACATAACAAACCCTAACAGCAAAAAAGAAGAGTTCAGAACACTACCATGGCTGAGACCCTGTCCCTGGGACAACGATGGCACAGAAGAGGGATGGTACAGGTTCAGAAGTCATGGCTAGACTGCTACGGACCCAGGGTGCACCGCCCCTCCTGGCACGGCAAGTTGCCTTTCCCAGTGTAGAAATTCTTGTGTCATCACCACCACCATCATATAGGGGTGACAGCATCCGTGGGGTAAAGCAGATGTGTTCGCCCCCGAAAGCAAGGCTGGTGAATCTCTCCCATTCCCCGCAACAACCCTTCTTGCTCCAGCAGTTGTGGCTTGCCAGGTCTCCCCACCCTTCAGCCTCCCAGCTCAAACTGGATCCGCATTTTTATTGCAAAGCCTGCAATGGGGGGAGCACAGGGAGGCGGCAGTGAGGACACGGCCAGCCCTGGCCCTCCCTGCCAGCTGCTCGTCTCTCCCCACACGCTGTTTGCTCAGCACCGGGTGCCATGTGAAGGCAAACACGGCTGTGCCGGAAGGAGCAGAAAGGAGGGCAAACAGAAGCTGGCATGGCCCCACAGCCTCCCACAGCGATCAGTGGCATTTGGGGGGCTCCCAGGGCACAGCTGGGGCCGATGGCACCCCAGGGCCCTGCCAGCCCCTCACCTCTTTCCTGAGACAGCTCAGAGCACAGCGCACAGGAATCACCACCTAGGGGTCCCTTGTCCCAAGAGGAGAGGTGGATGACCCGTGGCATGGGAGACCTCAGCCCAGGGGCTCTGGCTGCCACAGCCCCAGCAGCGTCCCCCGCTCAGCCCCAACCCACGTTCACCGAGTGCGGATTTACAACTGTGCCATGTTGGCCAGGCAGACCAAGGTCCCTGGAACAGAGAGCTCGGTGGCTGCTGAGGACCCAGGGACCGTCGTCAGCAGAAGGATGGTTGATGCCATCAAGCTAAATTTGCCATCGTGCGCTGGCCTGAGGAGCAGAACCTGGACTGGTCAGTCCTGCTGTGGGGGAGCGACCCTGTGCCCCATCTGCAACGTCCCCCCCGCCCACATGCAGCACCCTGCCCTTCTCTCTAAGCCTCAGGCATGTCCCATGCTGGTGTCACATCTGCAGCCAGAGGGGCTGGGGTGATGCACCCCCACCTCCCTCCGCTCCCAGCTCCCTTTGGCTGCCTGGGGAAGGATTAGCCGGGTTCAAACCAGGGGTGGCAGCAGTGGGATCTCATGTCCCCATCTGAGGTTGACGTGTGTTGACCTGCCCTTGCGGGTGAGCTCTCTAGGGCCCAGCCTGCCAGGGCTGCCTTCACCAAGGCAGCAGCACCTGGGAGGTGCCCATTTGACCCAAAAAGGGCCATGCTGGGACGGTGCACACTCAGCTCCTCAGGAACCTGCAGTTCACGGTCAGAGCTGACCCTGTGCCAGTCCAGGACCTGGCTTACCCTTGGCTGTAGGAGCCTCTGATGTAAATCACCTCCTCCTCCTCTAATTAGCACAACAATTTGCTGGGGAGCCATGCTAATTTCTCATATGACGTCCCAGGTCAGAGACAGTCCTAGTTTTTGTCCTAACACCTGCTGAGCCTGACCTACTGAGAACACACCCCGCTCATCACCTATGTGCTGTGACGGGCTTTGCTCTCTGCTGGACCTTCGAGCAGGCGGGTGCCTGGCCTTGCACTTTAGAAGCTGTTTACACCTCTCAAAAGGGAGCCTGAAATATCTTCTCACCCTTCTGCGATCTACTCAGCATCCCTGCCGTGCCAGGAGCCGCGCTGACCCTAGCTGGAGGGATGTGGCCCTGGGCAGCGTGGCCGGGTTGCATAAGAGCGCTGGCATTTCCAGGGCCACCTCTGCCAATTTAAAGCAGACAGAGAAATACAGTGTTCACAGGCTGATGGCTGCGTGCACGAGGTGTGTCTGCAGATAATGACGCTGGGGTCTGAAGTCCAGGAGATAAGAGGCTGGGGAAAGCAGCCTGGGGAGCCGCCTCCAGGACAGATTTCAGGGTCCTGCAGAGGGAGCGGAGCCGGTTCTCAGCGCATGGCGCTGGGGCCACCAGGTCGTGCCGGGAGAGGTCAGGTCCCCACCGGCCACTGGTGTGGCATGGCTCTGGCAGGGGGACATCACCGGGGGACGTGGGGGGGGCAGTGGAGAGTCCCCGGCCAGGGATGGTGGGAGGCAGGAGAGGGTGAGGGGCACAGCCGGGGCTCACAGGAGGCAGAGGGGGTGAACGCTGCTCTGCCAAAGCTGCCCATGCCCGCCCTTCCCCGCACAATGGCCCTTTGTCCGTGCCCGTCACAGCGGGGACGACGTCCCTGCCGCTGCCGCTGCTTCCTCAGTGAGCACCGGTGGCTGTCACAGGCAAAATGAGAATAATTAGAAGGAGGTGCCTTTTATTACAGGTGTCTCTGAAGGCCTGGCAGAGTCCGACCCCGGGGGGCCCTTTGATCTCAGCCTTTGAAACCCTATAGCTTTGCTGACAGAGCTGCTCTGTGTTTCCAGGTCACCGGGATGATCATTTCCATCTGGGAACAATGAGCTCTTTATGCCGCAGTGTGTGCTGGACCCTCCCTGTGCCGAGCAGGCCGGAGTGCGGGGACGATGTGCCACCGTACAAGCCCTCATCAGGGTTGGCTCCTTCTCCGGGTGGGTGACACAGTGAGGGACAGCAGCGGGAGGAGCCCACCCAGCTCAGCATCCTCATTCCCCATGGGAAAAGAGAGTCTTTTAGTGCCGGGAGGTCAAATTCCCCCAAAGCATAGCTCGGGGAGAGAGCCTTTGGTCCTCAGGATGTACCACAAAAGTGTCCCGCTCCCCTGGGGGAAACCCCTGCACATCCCCAGCCTCAGGGGCAAACCCAAAATCCAGCCTCTGGCACACAGGGGGTTTCTGTGCCTCCCAGTGCATCGCACCGAACACCGAACCATGGGAGCAGGGTATGTCAGGGTTCGTGGAGCAGGTCCCTGAGCCAGGGCACTGCAGGGTGGGCACCTCCGCTGCGTGCTGCCATCAAAGGCAAAGACTCCTGGCATTGCCCCTGAAACAGCCGCTCCTCAGGCACTGTCCTGGGGCCCCTCGCTGCTCCAGACTCTGCATGCTCTGCTGGTGCCTGAGCAGCAGGAGGAAGCCCTAAGCCTTTATTTCTCAGGGCAATAGGGACTTTGCTGGTTGGACAGCCAACCGTCTGTCTTGGTGATGCTTGGAGCTCATCACCAAAAACAAAGAAGGACCTGGGGAGAAGAAGCCCCTTAACAGCCTGTTGGCCCTTGTCCCCCTTTGAGACTTTGTCTGAACAAGAAAAACAGCATTGAAAAAAAACCATCTTCATGGTCTACGTGGTCTGCCTCTGTACCTTTTCCAGCTCTGCAGCCTTCCCCAGCTCAGGAAGCTGCAGGGGCACCTTCATCTCCCCTTCCTCGCCCTGCTGTGACCTGCCCAGCTCCCTTGTCTACCCTGGGGGTCTGCACCTCCACCGCTCTATGGGTCCCAGCTTGGCAGGGGTCTGCTGGAGGCTGTGGTTTGCGTTTGCATTTGCCTTTGTCAAAACAACACATTGTTCCCCAGCAGCAGGCACGGGGACCGGTCCTGCAAGTTCCCTTGGTTTGTGACAGTTTTTCATGGGGTACGAGGCAAGATTTTGAGTAGATGAGCTCTGAGGTCTGGTCCCTGGGGAACGGGGTGTCCCCACAAGTGCTCTGGGGACATGCACTGAGGACATGTCAGGGTACAATCTGACCGCTTTGGACTGCGCTTGGGTGATGCTTATCACGCCCATACACCATGATATAGCCAGGTATCTTGTGGCTGTTCCCAGCCTGAGGAATGAAACAATTTGTCCCTGGGGAAGCCAGTGGCATTAGCCACCATATTCATCTTCCAGCAGCAGCTGGCTCCACTGTCATACACCAATCCACCTGTACCCACAGAGGCTTGGCAGACCCTGTGGGATGGGGCATGCCAAAGCTGGAGCACAGGTCCTACAGCAGCAGCTGCTGTGGAGACCGTGGCTGTGGTGACTGACAGGCTGATCGATTAATGGATAATAGGAACAGAGCCAGCAGTGTCCTTGTGTGTGGTTTCTGGGTGCGTTTGTTGCCCTCTCCTTGTGCTGGATGTCACCTTCTGGTTTTGCAAAGCAAATCTAGGCTGTGCAGGGGTGGTGGAGCGGGGACACCTGCTCATTTGCCAGGTAAATTCCCCAGGGAGCAGAGCACGAGCTAGGGCCAGCGGCCAACCTCTCTGCTTGGCCCCATGAAGCTGTTGTCGTCAGCGGGGCGTGGGATGTGGGGGCCCATCTCCACGCCACCCCCCTGCTCCCTTTCCCCACCGTGCTCCAGCAGAGCTATCTCTAGGCAACCCAGCCCGACACGGAGCGTCTCTCCCCTGCCGAGCCTGGTGTGCTTGTGCCGGCACATACCTTGCATACCTGGATGCAGGCATCACCAGAAACGCTAACCCTTTCCTACTCTCCAGACAGCAATGCCTGCCTGGGCGCTGGTCTCCTGACCCAGTCCCAGCACCCTGAGGATCCAACACTACGTAGGCACTGCTGGCACCCACCTGGGCAAGGAGCCAAGAGCGGCCATGGTGCCAAAACTCGTGCTTCTCTGCCTCTGCGTGTGTCCCTGCTGCCTGAGAGCAGCTTTACTCCATAAGCAAGCTGGAGGGCAACTTGCCCTATTTAAACCCCGCCGCACATAAGCTGCTACAACCCCTCTTGCACTTTGATTGCACCTCCGTCCGGCAGCTCCCGAGGCAAGGGTGCTCCCAGCTGCCCCAGCAAAACAGAAGTCACGATGTATGAAGGGTCTACTGCACATGAGGGGCTTCGCAGCAGCCGTTTGCCTCCCCTAAGCAGTGCTGAGGTGGGTCAGACTGGATCCCTGCATATCTCCAGCATGCTCAAACGTCCACCATGCTCCCTGCAGCATCTTCCACGCATGCCTGCAGCCTGGCCAGATACGCACTGGCTTCAGGTGGCTGCTCCCAGCCAGTGTCCACCCTGCGCTCCGGCCATGGTGATCTGATAGATATCCTGCACCTAAACTTGGTACATGCAGGAGTGTTAGGAAGGGAGGCTGGGGACAAATCAACTCATGCCATATGTGGCAGTCTGCACCAGGTAATTGTTGTTCTGGTTCTATACAGATGTCTCAGCCCACCCTTCACATGAAACATCCCTGGAGGAGGAGGGTGTCATTTCCACTGGAGGCTGAGATCCAGCTGAGACCGTGTCAGAGCAGACATGAAGCTGTCCATGCACGTGTGGCACTGCAGGTGCTGCGTGTCCATTTTGGCATGCATGTGAACGTGTGTACATGCCTTAATGGCCGGGAGTCTGCATGCAGCTGGGGCCCCAAGTTGCTTGCAGGTGTTTTCGTGTTCTCCTGGCGCTGTGTGCTCTCTTCAGGGATGGATGCATGGAGAAGGGGATTAGCTTATGCCTGCCCAGGAGCTGCAAGTCCTGCTCTTTCTCCATAGGTTCTCATTGCAAGGACTTCACAAGATCTCCTCACTCTTTTCCCTCTGCCAGGCGTTGCTTAACCCACCCTAAGAGCTCCTCCTGCATTCTCCTTCAGTTTGCCGCCTGACTGGCTTTGGGCAGCGCGCACTGTAGGGTCTGGGACCTGGATGTAGCAGACAGCCTGGGACTGGCTGAAGTAAACCTCTCCCCTGAGCCAGCCTGCCTACCCCGACTGTGTCCAGAGACTCACGTCATCCAGGGCCAAGCTCCCAAGAGCCCTCTATCCAAAGGCCAAACTTCACAGGCGTGTGTGGGTGGTCTGGACACCCTCAGCCACGTAGAGTGTCCAGCCTCCGCTGCAGCTCCAACTCCCCACAGACCTGCACAGCCCATGGTGGAGCAGGAGATCTACAGAATGGGTCAAAACTACGAGGGGGATTTTTTTGTGCCTGAGACCAGGGGAGCTTGTGCCTCCATGGTCCCAATGCTTGAGCAATGTATTAGAAGTAGATGAGGCATGGAAGAGCACAGAGACAGCCTGAACAGTGGCATCAGGACATGCGTGGCTGTTAGGGATGCTGGGGTTGCGCTCATAGTGTAAGCAGTGCCATTTTGACGCTCCAGCAAGTGGTCCAAAGAAGAAAAGGGGCAGACCGACCTTGAAGCACGGCATGAGATCATGCAGGTGTCTCTGGAGGTCACTGAGGGTGAGCTGCAGGTACAGGCAGTACCTGGCACACACTGTACTCCAGGCCCTTTGCTAGGCAGAAGGGTGGGATGGAGTCTAAACTGCCCAGAGGTGCCAGGAGATTTTTGGCCATTTCCTGGAGAGGTGGATCCCAGGAGACTTGAGGGACTGCTAGCCCAGCCTCTCCTCAGCTGTGGGTCCTGCCCACTGGCCCTGTAGCCCAAGAGGCTCTGCCAGGTGTTGGCTGGTCCAGGCTGTGCCAGCCTGAGCACAGCTCTCCGCCACTGGCACCCTCCGGCTGGCGGTTATTTTGCAGGTGATTACTGGTTAAGTGCCCAGGTGACAGGGCTGCCGCTGGTCCCTGAGGGCAAGCTGAGTTGGCTTGAGCTGGGGATGCAGCTCTGAGTGACAGAGCTCTGCTACAGTGCTGAGTCCTGGGGGCATGGCACGGAGGTGAGCAGGGAAAGCCAGGCAGGGAGCCCGGAGCACCTGGAGCGGTGCTGGGTCTGGCACCTTTGCTGTGTTTCCATCTCCCCAGAGGTTATTGCTGTTCCAGTATTGCCAGCTCCTGAGTGAGAGGAGTTTAAGGAAACCCCAACTTGGTGTTGAGACCAGATTTAGATCTTGTGGCTGATGAAGGAAGCCTGCTCCCGGGCATCTTCCAGCACCGAGCACCCAGCCTGGAGCAGGTTTCCAAGCTGATGGGTGTCTTGTTCAGTCGAAGGCAGCATGGCTCACGCTCAGCAAGGCTGCTCACACCCACAGGGCAGCCCCACACTGGGAAAAAGCGGTGGGTGAAAGTGTCCAGGATGATACACACCAGCACGTGCAGAGCATGGCTGCACACCACAGCTAGCCCGCAATGTGCAAGCCAAGGGATGGGGAGATCCCTGCGGCACGCAAACCAGTAAAGCAGAGGAGGACATGGCTGCGTGGGGTTTACCTGCCTGAGACAGACCTGCCCGGCAGCCCTGGGAGCTGAGCCTGCCCGTCGCCTCCACCTCTCTGAGTTTGTGGGCTGTGCCTGGACCAGCCCTGGGCACACGGGAGCGAGCTGGTAGCTGCCTCCCGCCCCGCTCGCCTGACACGCGTGGTGGGGTGAACCGAGAGCTGAGCCTCGCTGCTGCCTTCGAAGGCTGCTCGTGCCTTCCCCCGTAAACCCCGCGCTGGTAGCCTGCTCTACACTGAGCCCGGGCCGCTGGCCCAGGAGTTGCACAAGGGGCAGGGCTGAGCCCCGGCATCTGCTCCACAGCCACCAGCTCAGGGGGGCCAGCCAGGACCCCCACCAGCCCCTGCCTCTCCTCCTGGCCAGGGGTGCTGGGGAGCAGAGCCATGGCTGGGGTCTTGGAGCAGCCTGGGCTGGAACAACTTTGGGGACCTCTCCAAGTGCTTGCAGCCAGCCCAGTGCCCTGCGCCACGAGTACTGGTGTCACGCTGCACCGGACGGGTGGCAGCACCGTCCTGGCATGTTGCTGCGGTGGCTCATTTCCACGCCAGGGAACTGCATCACTTCAGAGCAAGGAGCTAAAGTCCTCCCTCGCATGACCTTGGCACAGCTGGCTCTTCTCGGAGGTAGCAAGAGGTGTAGAGATGGCCTTGGGGGGTCTCCCAGCATCAGTCCTGGCCTGGCCCCAGTGATGAAGGAGCCGGCGGGCCAGCTGAGCACTGCTGCCAGGGAGATGGTGCCTGCCGGCTCAAGGAGGCAGAGCCAAACTCTCCAGGGCAGAGCAGGCAGTGTGCCTGCATTTTTTTCCTCCATGCATTGCTTTTCGAGCTGTTATTTGCACTGTGTTTTGGTAAAAGGGATTTCTATCCCCCAGCAGCTTTGGCTGGCCCTGGGTGCCCATGCTGGAGGTACCCAGGAGGAGTGTACTGCCAAACCTTCGCAGGATGGAGAAATCATCCCCAGCTCCGAGACCCCTCTGGGAAGCTGCCCGCCTGACACGGGTGCAGCGCGTGATGTGCTCAGCCCTGCAGAGGATGTGTCTGATGTGTCTGCCCTCTCCCAGGCTGCTGGGAAACTGAGTCAGCTGCCTCCTACCTGGGAGACCTTATAACATGGAAGGGGAAACTGAGGCAGGATAGAGGTCGTGACTCACCCCTACCTTCAGGCAGTGCTGTGGAGGAGACAGGACCCTGCACCATGCTGTGTTGCCCGCAGAAGGAGGGGACCCTGTTGGTGCCACCATGCAGAGGAGAGGGCAGGCTGGCCAAGCAGGGATGGTGAAAGGAGCAGCCTGGAGCACAGCATGACTCAGCTGCCATGTGGGGGGGTGAGGCTCAGGCTCCGTCAAACCCAGCCTTTCGCAATGTGTTTACCAGGACCCGGGCAGCCGGTGCCTTCCAGGACGGGCAGCCCATCCTCCTCAGCTCTGAACCTGCTCACCAGGCTCAGCCGGGCAGAGAAGCGACCGCGTCCCCACCCTGGCCTCACTGGCTCATGGCGGGGAGCCGGGCAAGGAGCCTCCGGCCAGGTCTCTGCTCCAGCGCTGCTGCTGGCATCCTGCCCCTGCCTGAGGGGAAAGTGATGTACCACGCCGAGGTCGGGAGAGTCCTCCCAGGGCAGCCAAAAACTGCCAGGTGCACTGAGACATGGCCCCAACCCACGGGGAGGGGATGGCACACCAGAGCATTTATATCTGCATGATGTCATGTGGGAGAGAGACAGAAGTTCCCCTACTTTCCTTACACTGTTTGCTAATTATTGCCCCAACCACCTTCTGCCAGCTACCAGGTTACGTGTCCAGGACACAATGAGAGATGGGCAAGTCCCTTTTTACAGATAGTTTTAGAGCAAAACATGCTGTTTTGAAAAATTTCCCTGGAGGAAAGCCAAGGACAACAGATCCAAATGATGTTTTATTTCATTTCAGCTTCTTGTGGAGTTTGGGATGGGAAATGCTGGTCAGAAGCAGAATCACCAACATTTCTTTCCACAATGAGCTGGAATCATAGAATCATAGAACAGTTAGAGCTGGAAGGGACCTTAACGATCATCTAGTTCCGACACCCTTCCATGGGCAGGGACACCTTCCTCCAGACCAGGTTGCTCCACGCCCCGTCCAGCCTGGCCTTGAACACCTCCAGGGATGCAGCATCCACATCTTCTCTGGGCAACGCGGACCAGTGTCTCACCACCCTCAGAGTAAAGAATTTCTTCCTAATATCTAATCTAAATCTACTCTCTTTCATTTAAAAACCACTACCCTTCATCCTATCAATCAATCTCCTGCTTTCTTCTGTAGGTGAACTTGGCTTTGCTGCTTCCAGCAGTGCTGGGGATGAACACCCAACACCAAGGGTCACCAGTGCTCCTGCAACTCACTGCAACTGGAAACGCCTGCTGTACCATGGGCAGGAGTGCCTGGCACACAGGGACCCCCAGAAAAGAGGCCCTGGAGCCATCAGTGCAGACCTCAGGTGTTTTCAATAGGTCCATGTTGATCCGTGCCACACTGGATATGAGCATGTCCAGAGAAGGGCAACAAAGCTGGTGAGGGGTCTGGGGAACGTGCCTTATGAGGAGCGGCTGAAGGAATTAGGATTGTTTAGTCTGGAGAAGAGAAGGCTGAGGGGAGACCTTATTGCTCTCTACAGCTCCCTGAAAGGAGGTTCTAGTGAGATGGGAGCTGGTCTCTTCTCCCAAGTAACTAGCGATAGGACAAGAGGGTTCAAGTTGCACCAGGGGAGGTTTAGGCTGGACATGAGGAAAAAAATTTTCACTGAAAGAGTTATCAAACATTGGAACAAGCTGCCCAGGGAGGTGGTTGAGTCACCATCCCTAGATGTGTTAAAAATTCGTGTAGATGTGGTGCTTAGAGACATGGTTTAGTGGCAGACCTGGTAGAGCAGGGTCAGTGGTTGGACTAGATGATCTTAAAGATCTTTCCAACCTAAACGATTCTATGATTCCATGATGCCATCGTCTGCTGAATGGCCAGCCAGGACCTTTTGTCACACCACACAAATGAACTTTTTTCTGCAGTTAACCTCAAAATGCAGTTCCCAGTTAAGCCAGTCTGGCTCTGGGCAAGGCTGGGCTCTCCAGGGAAAACCATGTGTGGGCCCGTCTCCCACCAGCTTCTTTGCTGGCTGGTTTCCATTGCATGATTCATGTCAGTTCCCAGCGCCAACGGCTGGAAAGGGACTTGTGTCATTGCATTGTCCCTGGGATATTTATTGCTTGGTTACCGAGCTAGGTTCAACCTGGCAGGAGCTCTCATTACAGGTGGCAGGCAGAAACTGGTGTCCCCAGCCTGGCAGGAGTGGTGGCAGGGGCAAGGCGGGTGGCCGGGCAGTGCTCACTGCTGCTGGAGACCCGGCTCCTGCGGCACGGCAGGGCCATGGGACGGCTGGTGAGAGGTGGCTGTGCGGTGCCACGGCTGGGCATTGCTCTCGATACCTGCTCTGGCTGCCTGGGGAGGGCTCAGCCACCCTCACTGCCCTCTGGGCTCCTGCTGGGCGCCCACTCCTCCCCACCGGTGCCCGAGTGTTCACCCCGGCTTCTCCGCTGCCCTGGCTCCGCAGCAGGAACATCAGAGAGGGCAGGGCCCACACATGAAAGAGAAATGTCTTCACCCACCCCATGCCAGGAATATCTGCCCGCAGGGTGTGTGCGCCCATGGGCACGGCAGGTTTTACATCTGCTGCTTCTCAGGGAGGGGTCCCCAAATGTGCATCCAGCCCAGTCCACCGCCCCTTCCCCTCCCAGGGCCGGCCCGCGGCGGCTCTCCCTCTGCTCGGGCTGACCTGCGGCAGGACCTCGCAGGCTTCTGGCTCCTGCAAGATATAAAACTCTTGCCCCCATCCCTGGGGTAACAGGGTGTCCAGGGAGGTGGGGGAGGCGCCGCACGGCACACCCATGCCTGTAAATCAGTAACGAAGCCGGCAGTTCCTTTGCTGCTCCTGTTTCCCCACTCATGTGACTCTCCTGTCTGTGGCCTCTCCCCTCAGATGGCAGGCAGGAACGGGTGGCGATGTGACTATCGACTGCCACGTGCCCCCGGGCTGCCACCGCCCTGCAGCGAGGTGGCACTGGGATGTGCACCAAGGGGTGTACAGGGAGCAGGGCATGGGATGGGGTGGGCTCCGTCCCTACAGGGGACCATCCTTACCCCGTGCTCCCAGTGCTGAGCTGCAGATGGCCATGGCAGAGCATGCTGGGGCTGGGGGCTCTGCCCTGGGACACAGACCTGAGCCTCTTCTCTTTCCTGCAGTCCTCACTTAGCGGTGCCCCTCATTTGGTACCTACTCTTCCCTGACCACTTCTCATCACCCTGTGAGTATGTGGCACGAACCACCCGGCTGGCAGCAGCTCAGTGGTCTCTGGCAGATGGCACCCCTGGGATACACCTGCCCCTTCAGCAAGCTCCAGGGACTGAAATAAAGTTTTATTTTAGTTATCGTAACCAAAACAGTGAGGCACAGAGCGGGGGGAAAAAACCCAAACAGTTTCTATGGCAACCAGGAATAATCTCCTTGGAGACAGTGCCGTCTCTGTCAATCTCCAGTCCAGATCCCGGTGATATGTCAGTTCCCTGATACAGGGGACAATATGGTACAGTGGCCACACAACCCATTTGAGAAGCCCCATGAGATCTGAAGCAGAGGTTGGAAACAGCAGGGTCCCTCAGCTGTGGAGCCCTCCCATCCCTGAAATGCCTTCCCTCCTCTCTGTGCCAGCTCCCTTTGCTCACTGCCCCGTCATGCTCTGCAAAGAACAGAGCCGGGAGGAATCTCTGTCGTTTCACAGCTGGGGGAGCAGGACGGGGACCTGCCCTTTCCCAGCCCGTGAGTCAGCAGCCAAGCCTGCACCACCACCAGCTCTTTGCTGCAGGTGAGTGGTCCTCACCTACAGTCTCACCTCATCTCGGGAGAGCCTTGTCCTGCGCCTCTCCAGGCTTCGATGGTGGGTGATGGAGCACCGTTCACCCTGTCGCACAGTGTCAGGGGTGTTCCTCCATGGAGATCCCACTGGGGCATCCCAGCAGCCCATGACTTCTGGGAGAAGGCAGCATGTGCTGCATAGTCCCGTACCTACGTGAGGCAATTCAACATGGGGTGTGCAGGGGTCCACCACCCATCCCTGGAGCTGCCAGAGGCTTATCTGTTCTGAGACAGCTCATGGCATGGCATGGCACAAAGTTCTCCATGCCCACAACCCGAGACAACCCTGGCAGAGGTTATCCAGAGAAGTTGCAGAGACATCATCTGGGCATGGTCCCAGGCAACCTCCTCTAGGTGACCTTGCTCTCAGCAGGCCTGTTGGACTAGGTGATCTCCAGAGGTGCCTCCAACCTCAGCCTTCCTCTGACCTCCCCCTGGGGAACCCTACGGCTCTCTGGAGGGAGGCACCCGCAGGAGGTGTCTCCATGCCCCCCCGTCTCCAGGGCCACGGGCTCCCACCAGCGCCGCGTTCGGGCTCGGGGAGGAGATGTCCAGGCACCCTCCGGGTCTGTCACAGGCCCCTCATTTCAGTTTCAGCGATTCTGACGTCCCATTTTTTCCAGCAACAGGAGACTGTGATCCCCAAGTGACCCTTTATTGGCACTCACTCCTGATTGGCTCCAGTGCAGAACAAGGTGGCTCCCAGGGCCAATCAGAACACAGCTGCCCCTCCCACAGGTGTGGCCACAAGAGGCAGTCTCTGATTGGCCGCTTGGGTATCTCCCGAGGGTTTATTGGTGAGAGCTTGGCTCTGACTGGCTGCTTGGGCCCCTCCTGGAGGCTCATTGGTTGTCAGCACTGGTTTCTTGCCGGCTGCGTTGTTGCAGCCTGGGTCAGCGCCTGGTGTCATGGCTGTGCCCGCTGCCCCGGCTCCCGGCCCCGGCTCCCAGGGACCCCAGTCCACGGGAGGCGGGGAGCTCCCAGCCCCACTCGTTGCACGGCCCCAGCCCCTGCCCGTGGGGTGGAGACAGCACCGCTGGGGCTGCCCCGCTCCCCCGTGCTCGGCTGGCGGTGCATGGGGCAGTGGGTGTCCCAGCAGAGCTTTCCCTTGGGTCGCCCCGTGGGTGCGCGCTCTGTGGGAGCCAAGCCCAGGCACGCTCATCCCTGACGCGGGAGCTGGTGTCACACCTTGGGGATGTCCCTGCTTCCTTCCCAGGGATCGCTGTCTGCTGGGAATGGCCATCAAGGGCCTGGGCCAGGTTTTAAGCATCGGTTCCGTCTTGCCTACTCCACTCTGTGATCTCTGAGCAAGCTCCAGAGCCTGAGAAAACAAAGCGGTACAGGTGGAAAATTCCTCGCTGCAGTCCGGAGAGCTTTAAACAATATCTCTGATTCCTTAGGAGAATAGAGGAAGGGAGCGGCTCCATCTGTGCAGCAGCGCATGGAGCAGGTCATAAAGTACATGGGTAGGCGGAGGCACTGGGCAAAGTCAGGGGCAATGGGTATGAGGCATCACTTGTGTTCCTTCCCTCCTTGTTGTTGAATCTCCCTTTGTGGCACTAGGTCAATCAGCATAACACATGAAAGCAGAAAGGTCCTTTCCTACTCCATCATGCCCGCACAGGGGCTTTCCTGAGAAGCTCCGTCTCTGGCACTATCAGACACGTACCGACTTAACTGGCCATCATTTGTCACCATAAGGTCTTTCTGAGGCTTTTAATGCCATCAGCAGCACCGGCTCCAGAAAGGATCCCCATGAGACTCAGCTGGGGACCTCAATCTTTAGAGAGCACTTCACTGCCAAAATCACTCTGACTCTTCCCCATAACATACTGCAAAACCACACGCCGTGGATCCCCTGCTAGTCAGCAGCACCACCAGTGAGTTCCCCAAGCCTCTGTGTGAAGACATTTCTCCGGGTGAAGGTCCGGGCATTTTTTCCTTCCATTCATGTAAACTAATGTGTTCTGAAATCTTCTTCTACTGCCATCCCCATTTGAGGGACCTCATCTCACTTCTTCACTGTGAACAAAGAGTGCAGCCCGGGAAGCCCCTGGGTGCCTCTGCGGGGAACACCCGTGCAAAGGATTCATCTCACTTCTCTTTACAGCTTATCTTCCACGAGTGCTCCTCTTGTACTCCATCGTTTGTTGACTCCAGCCTCTCTGGCAGGCAACCATCTTTTGTGTACTTAAAAAAAAAACATTTCAAAGTTAGTTGTTATGCCTTTAGCAAGTTGTTCCTCAAAAAAAATTTTGGCTCACCTTACTGTGGTTTTACATTTCACTTGCCCAGGTTTACACTCGTTGCTGTTTGCCTTGTTTGGACACGGCTATGGCTTATTCAAAGATATCACTTTACTTCCAACAGGCTCCCATACTTGCTTTTTAAAAACATTTGCTATAATACTGCTACAATCTCTTTGGGCAGACAGTATACATTTACTCTGTGCCTGCAGTACCAAATTTACATAATGTCCATGCTATTGGTAAATATTTTACTCTTTTGGCTGCCTTTAATTTCTTAATTTCCTCATTTTCTTAGTTTCTTAATTTTAATAGAGTCCCTCTTCTTGCATGTAACTATTGCTGCAGGTTTTATGCCGCTAGTTTTCCTGTCCAAGACATCATTGTGGTCATCAGACCATTGGACTAGGTTTGTTGTCCTGCTTGTAGAGCTGTGTAACAGGTATACCGAGACCGGGATGGAGGAGGTGTGTGTGGGAATGGCTAGGTGTGAAAGCACCAGAAGAAAGCCTAAAGAGGAAATTATGAGAATGGCCTGCACTGATAACCAGGGACACCATCAACATCAGGCAGATGCTGAGGAATCTGGTGTTTGCACTGGCCCAGATGGCTGCACTTTCATAAGGCCCGGGTGTAGGTGACTCACCAGCAGAAGACTTGTGCTTTGATAGCAGGAGGATGGCAACAAGATACAAGCACGTCCCTTACATCTCCTTCCTTCCTCAACACCATGGTGGCAACTGTAAAGACGCCCACAGCAAGGAAGCCCAGCCCTCCTGCCTGAGGCTCTTGGAGGGTGATGTGAGCAAGGACCAGAGACTAAAGGAGCAAGGGTCAGAGGCTAAAGATGCTGCTGTGAAAATGGTTGATTCCTAAAGGGCATAAGAGATCTGTCCTCACCAGTTTGCTGTGGCCAATAAAGAGCAGCCCATGACATACAGCGAAGATCTATCTGCTAGCACCACTCATCCTCGGTGCCGCACACTGGCAACCTGGCCAGACCCCTTGTGTGGGCATGAGTGAAATTGAGAGAGTGGCAATGTGAGAGACTGAGTCATTTTCGTTTAAAATAAAATCCCCTTCCCCAAGGACAATGTGCCTGGTCTAAGGGCCAGGTACTGCTTGAGTGGAAGCCCCAGCCCCAGCCTGCACCCCATTGGCATGGCCTTGGAGGGCTTTCCTGGGGCTGGTCCACCCCCACGTTTTGGGGGGCTGAGACGCCCATGGTATCTGTGGGCATTCAGTCTCTGCAACGCTGCCTGGTGACTTGGCTGGGTGTATTCCTGGAACTGAGGTGCATTCACCCAGCACTGCTGTTCGGGGGCCGAGGAGTTGAAGATGTGCCGGCCAGGCTGACAGTGCTGCTTCCAGCAGCTGCTAGGGACACACTCTTGGAGGGTAAGGTTGGATCCCACAAAGACAGGGCCCTTGTGGAGTCCTGGAGAGCTGCAAAGAGCCACCACAGTGGCTGCCAGCTGGAAATTGTGCTGCAGAAGGAGATGGCTGGTGCTGTGCGGTGCTCAAACCTGCCCAGACAGATGGAGGTCCTGGAAAGGGGGTCTCCTGAGGACAGTGTAGCCACCTCTGCTGGGGTTCCTCCCTGGCAGGCAGCATTGCTTCTGCATCCTAGAGCCCAGGAGTGCCCTCCTTACTCTGTCTCCTTACCCAGCAAGTGCTCTCCTTACCCTGTTTCCAACACTGCAAGAAGAGGATAATGCTTGAGAGAGGATCTGTGCTGCCAAACACCCTAACTCTGCTCAAACCCAGCACATCCATGGATGGACGGGCTCACCCAGGAGAATATCCCTGCTGTGCCACCCCCAGTGCAGGGAACTGTGGTTGGCAGGGAGAGGGGTTGCAGAGGGTTACACATCAGCAGAGGTTGTGTGTGTGTTCACAGCAAGGTGCATGTGTGGACTTGTGACCATGCGGGCTTGTGACCACGTCACCCTGCAGGGAAAAACATCCCACCCCAGACTCAGGGATCCCCTGGCACCGTGGGTTGTTGTCCTTCCACTGCCACCCCATCCCGACTGCATTCCTGCAACCTGACTCACTGGTGTGCAGATACCACCTACAGATACACCTACGCCTGCCCAGCGACTGGGGAGGGCTCAGCTCCTCCTCCTGGCACAGCAGGTTGGCAGGACTCTGACACCCAAGGTCAGAAATTTTGGGATTGGGGAAAGGGGGAGGGAGAAGAAGGCTTGGAGCTACAGTAGGTGCATCTTGCAGGGCTCCTTGCTCCTCTGGGAGGAGGAGACGGTTCCTCCTCTGCGTCTGGGCACTGCTTTTCCCTCTCGCAGTTACCCCGGAATTTGTCTGCCACCAAGCTGCTGGTGTGTGGACCCCCTGAATGTTGTGCCACTGTGCTGGCCTTGGGCTGGCTGGGCACGTGGCTATTGAGACCTGGTTCCCCCTGCAGTGACTGGTCAGCATGATCCCATCTAGATGTCCCAGGCTCAGCATCCCTCCAAAACAGATGCCAAGGAAACCTCAGAAACACCAAGTGGCTGGCACCCAGCAGTTAATGATCTTGCTATTCAGTCATGGGGTGGGAAAAGACCAGCGGGTGTAGAAGGGTCCATCCATCCTCCAGGCTGAGGTCAGAAAAATTCAACATCCTCAAATAAAGAACAGGAACAAAATTGAGAAAAATGGTGATAGGGAAAAGAGAAAAGTCATTTCAGCAAATAGAGAGACGTTTCAACAAAGGTCATAAAAAGAGATGCCCAAAGATATGTTTGGATTAGGGACCAGAGGTACCTCTGCCAGTGGCAGAGGAGATGAGATGGGCAGGGAAAGGCATCATAGACTAAAAACTATGTCAGACAGTGGAAATAGCAGACCTGTCCCCAAGTGCCAGGAACCATTTGGGACTGAAACTCTACCTGGAAGCAGGAATTGTCTCCCACATACTACTGACCTCATAACCAGGGCCACGGCACTGATCAAACTGGGCTGGTGGAGATCGGAGCAGAAACGCAGGAGAAGCAATGACTTACTTCTGAGCACGTAACAAAACTTGGTGCCAGACCTTGGTGACAGAGGATTTCTATTTTAAACAAAACTGACTCAGTCTCTCACACTTCTTGCTGGTCTCTCTCTCCCTCACAGCCGCCCCCACCCCGATGTGTTTGCACAAGGGGTATGGCCAGGTCTTCAGGAGTGCCGAGTGAAGTCCTCTCTGCATGGGATCCTCTCAACTGGCAATGACAAACTAGTTTTTGGGCAGGTTTTGGACAGGCATCAGCAGTTATTTTGGCAGGATCTTTCACCTCCAAACCTTGCTCGCTTCACCCTCCACGAGACTCAGGCAGAGCTGCTGCTTTTTGTCTGTTCATCCTTGTTTTGGGTGCCTTTTTTTGGCTGCTATCTGTCAAAGTGTTGGGATAAGAGGAAGACACAGGGTATCTGCTGGCATCATCCTCCTCTTACAAGAGCACAGGCCTCCTGGGCTCAGTATGAACGGTGCATTTCTCAGTGTTCATCAGTTTGCCTGTGGTCACTTCCACCTCTGGTTACTGGTAACAAGCCATTCGCATAATCCCTGGTGATATTTTGGGTTCTTTCACATTGGGATGATGCCATCCATGCTTCAGCCAATTTTAGCATTTTGGTTACAGTCTACACTATGATCCTGCCACGATCCTTGCTTTGTGCTCACCTATTCTCAGTTCAACCTGGGATCCATTGAAACCCATCTGAGTAGTGTTGCTATTTGATAAAGGAGCATTTGCGTTACTGCAAGGGCTAAGAAGGCACTCTGCACAAATGCGGCACATTTAAAAGGGCTAGATCTGGTCCAAGGGTTTGTTGAGTGTCCAGCAAATTAGCAAGAAAATCTTCAAGTGACTTTTGGTAGTTTGTGTTGAAGAGATGAGAGCTGGTTTGGCCATGTGGGTTTTAAGGTCTTTTTAAGGGTAATTTTAGGTTAAACAGTAATTTGAACGATGTCCCTCCTTGCTTCTTTTGGAAAATGTCCTATTAAAATCTTCCAACTGCTTTCCTGAACATGTTATTTCTAAACCCAGCACATTTGGTGCAATCAGCTGCTGCCCTGTCCCAGCGAAGACAGAGCCCTACGTGCCCCACGTGAAGGCAAAGGACATCCTCACAGGCAGCTTCTCCCACAAGTGTCTGACCAGTCGGCACCGCTCTCCGCTGGCAGGAGCGTCCTTGCACCGCCTGGCAGCGTTACCACCTGCCTGGCAGCCTGCCCTTCCACTGGCCCCGGAGCCTGGCACGGCGCTAGCTCAAATACCTGCCCGCGGCAGCTTATCTGCCAGTCTGCAGCGAGTGCTGGGCGTGGGGACACAGCCCCAAATATTCCCACGTTTCATGGGTTTTCTACGCCCACAACCATGAGCTTGCAGGACCCCAGGCATGCAGGGCGGGAACACCCTGGCTGTGCCCCACCGGCTCTGCTCAGCGCTGGCTCTCTGCTTTCTTTGGGGGCTCACTCAGCACCCCGCAGATAAAGGGATGCCAGGTCCTGAGGTGCTGGAAATCCTCCAGTGCTTTGCCACATACGATGCTCATGGGATATCGCCATTTGCATCCCACTCTCTCTTGTCCCCTCTGTCTTTGCTTTCCGGTGGCAGCCCCAGGATTGCTGCCATACAGTGAGATCAGAGAAAATGTTTTAATTTTTGAGTATCCTAGCAAGGAGGGAGAGACCTGCAAGGCTGTGTAGGACCTTGTCCTGCCCCACTGAGCTCACCTGCATGGCCATGATTAGGGCAACAGACTTAAGACAGCTTTGTAGGACCAAGGGAGCGGCTGCCCCACACACAAATTGTCCCCAGGACTGTACTGGGCTTGTGGCCAGTCCTGGACCTCTGCTCTCCATCATGTAGTCCAGCCTTTCACCTCTCCTGTGCTGGAGTAATTGTAGCCCAGGTGGCTGGTGACACAAAACACCAACATCCTCCTCTCACAGATCATAGTGTGTAACTCTTCCCCTGCAGTTTGGAGATGGAGATGTCAGGTTTTTTAGGGAAAAGAAACAGGACCTCTACTTTTAGGACAATGGGCCTAGAGCTGCCCAGCATCAGTGGCCAGGACCCCCACTGCAGACATGCCTGCGGCATGCTGCCCTTCAGCCTGAACATGCCCTGCCTGCCTGTGCAGCACCTAGCAGGAGCCACCTGGTCTGTAAGTGCTCCTCAGCAACAGTAGAAATCAAAGCATGTCCCAAGGACTCTTTCTCCCCCTGACCTGGATGTGCTGGCAGCATCCCACTGCTGCATTTGGCGTATTCCCAATCTGGGGGCTCCAGGATCCCATGGCCTGATGCTGTGGTCTTGGGGACCCCAGCTCTCCACTGCTCATAAGGATGCGGGGTCCAGGGCTGGCTTTGTTCCCAGCTGGTGCATCTCAGTGGAGCAGGCGGGGAAGCTTCCAGCATGATGATCAGGACATGGCAGGCCTGTGGCCATGCTATCAGGGACAGGGACAGAGGGGTGAGGAGTCTGCCTCAGGCACGAGCCCCAGACAGCCCCAAAAAGGTTCCTTGGAGCTCGACAGCTTCTCCCAGGAGACAATAGTTCAAATCCTGGCAGACTTGTGACGTCTGCCAGCCAAGCTATCTGTCTTACCAGCTCCTCAGCAATTGCCCAAAGCTGTGAGTAGCAGAAAGATATCCCCCACCTACAGTCACGAGTGCCATCGGCACCAGGCTGCAATTACTGCTGCATCACCGTGTCCTTGGTGCTCGTGAGCCAGCTGGCCTCACGTCACCTGTCGAGCTGCCACACCTGCAGATACCAGCAGCGTATGGCTGTGTCACCTGGTGACTCAGGGCCACTGGCTTCGGTGTGAAGCTGGAGCTACTGACCTGACTCTAGGGGAGAAGGTCTTACAAGCTGCTGGCTCCTGCCCTATTGCAGCGTTGAGAAGCTCCAGCCCTTTGTGGGCTGCTGGCTGGCGGCCGTGTGGGTCACTGTCTCAGTGCTGAGCAATTCACCACGTGGGACTGAGTCACAAGGACAGCAGGGAAAACTGCACAGGGAGCCTGGGGTTTTCTCCATCACTGGGGAGAGGACAACCTCTCCCGCTTGCTGGCCAGCTGCCTTCGCCATGGCTGACACCTCTGACCTGCAGGCGGTAGGGCCTGGAGCCTGGGATGGATGGTGCCAGTGGCCTCAGGAATCCCACTTGCACCTCTGTGCTCATGGCTGCCTTGCTGGTGTGTGTTGGGGTAAAGCAGCTCCAACATCGATGGAGCCCATCTCACCCACCTGTGGCTGTGTCCTGGTGGCTGTAACATGGACATCCCAAGATGCAGGGAGTCCAGTCTCTCCTCCGCAGGATAACAAGCTTGGTAGGGAAGTTTCTTCCCTCCCTGCATCATCCATCATCCTCTGAGCATCCCAGACCACAGCCCTGGAAAACAGGACTTGTAAGGCAAAAGCTTAGGAGATGCCCTGCCTGTGCTCTGCCCTCTCCGGAGCCTGGTCTGTAGGTATCTTCAGAGCATGCGGTATTGATCGCGTGCATCTCTGGGACCTCAAGAGGGGTCCTGCCTGCCCCATCATCAGGCCAGGCCTGGCCATACAGCATCAGCACAATGCCAGCACCACAGTGCTGGTACCAATCCTGCACAACAGAGCACCTGCCTGTCTGCCCCCGCACAAGCTCCTACCTCCCAAGACCCCGGGCACAATCTTCTCCCCCACTTCCGTAGCCACAGCAATGAGAATGTGACCAGCTCCACGGGACACCCGTGGTCCTTGGGGTCTGCCCATATGTGGCTCCAGCAAAGGCTCCTCTGGCTCCAGAGAGTGGGTCCATCGGGAGGAGGTGTCTGTCTGGCAGGGTGTGGGCACAGCCCACCCAGACGTACAGACAGGCCGTGGGCAGTGAGAGCTGCCCTGGGGACACAGCCGTGCCCTGGGGTCAGGACATCTCCAGGGTGCAGGACAGGTTTCAGGGGGGCTGATCTGCCGTGATGGTGGCCTGGGTGGGGGCAGCACAGAGAGCCCCCAGCCCTGCTGGGGCTTGGAGAAGGGGGGGCAGTTGCAGGGGGCTTGGGCACAGGGTCCCCAGCCCCAGACCTCATTTGCATGCGCGCAGGGCAGGGAATTTCCCCATTTTTTCCGTCAGCAAGCAGCCGAACTTTCTGCACGGTGACCTTTGTCCCCACCCAGGGTGGGGCACCCATGGCAGCTGCTAAATGTCCCTGCGGTGCCCCACTCCCCACCGGCAGGCTGGGGACCGGTCCCTCTGTGCGGGGGGACAACAGCGCTGCCTGGGCTGCGGGCAGCCAGAGGGGGCAAAGGCGAGGGCTCTGGACCCTGCCCCCAGCACCCACGCACTGCTGGCTCGGTGCACGACAAGCAGGCAAACCGCCCCTGCCATCCTCCCCCAGCACGTCCCCCAGGGAGGGCAGGGTCCCCCAGTCGCCAGCCATCCCTGGGCATCGGTGAGGTTGGTGCCCAGGCAGTCCCTGCTGCCCGCCCTGCCGCCAGCCCCAGGCGCTGACACCTCACCCCACAGAAGGGCCGAGAAGTGGCACCTGCTCTGCAGTGTCTGATGGCAGATGTCGGCACAGACGGACATTTCTGGGGGTGCTCAGCACCCCACAGCACCAGGCCCCTGCTACTGTGGCCAGGTGCTGCCCATGGATGCAAGGAAGAGCAGCACCTGGTCAGGACGGTGAGCATGAGCTCTCCGGTTTGAAGGCAAACCAGGGGGGACACCAGGAGATGCCACTCAGGAGACCAAGGCTGGATGTGGGGTGGGGCACGGGTCTCTAAATGGCAGCCCTGCAGCGTGGAAACCTGTGGCCATCCCTCCCCAGGAGCTCACAGCCCTGCCAGGCTGCGGGCAGGGCTGCCTGCGCACAAGGTCTCCCTGGATGCACCACGGCCTCTCACAAAGCTCCTGGCCCATCTGTGCCCAGTGCTGGGCACGGACCCCCTCCCGCAGGAACTGTGACACCGGACCACCCTGCTGCCAGCCTTGAAGCCCAGCAGCCCTCGGCGGGAGGGGGGTCCATCGCCCATCATCCCGAGCAGCGCACCCGAGCACGGACTGCCCACGTGCCAGCTCCATCCTCGCTGCTTTCCAAGCAGACAAACCACGATATTCCCAGTAAGCAGAAATCACCCTCACTTTTGCTCAGAGACATGGAAAGGTTTGGGCAGAGCATGGACGGGGGCCAGCACTGTGCCTTGCTCAGGACTGCTCGGCATCCGTCCTTAGGCGGGTTATTTTCCACTGGTGTTTCCCCGCTGCCCGTGTTCTGGCAGGCAGGTGGGTTGCAGTCACAGGTCACCCGATCTGCCTCTCCCTCTGCCGACACACGCTGGGATGGCAGCCGCGACACAAAGTCACCCAGCACAGGCTCTCTGCCCTCAAAGCTCCCCCAGACCTTTCTCCTGCCCATCTGGCGCCCCTGCCAGCTGGGTTTCAACCTCCACGGCTGCAGGAGGAGTTGGGATTCACTGAGAGCAGTCAGGGATGTGAAGCACCCTGAAAGTGACCCAAGGAAACAGGGGGTGACAATCCCACAACCCTGCAGCATGGTGGTTTTCACCAGTGCTCCAGCTGATGTCCCCCAGAGGGGATGCTGCAATAGTCCCCATGCAACTGTCACCCCAAAGCCAAGCGCCGTACAGCTCTGAAGTGCCCCCAGCACAGAGTGTGACAGCCAGAGCGGGGGGACACGGCAACGAGGGAGCATGAGGTTTGCCCCAAAGCAGGGAAAAACGGAGGAGTTGGAGCTGGAGGGACTGAACTGAGGCAAATGGAGAAACCAAATACCTCATCCCCCAAAAAAAGAAGGTAGTGAACTTAAAGATGGTTTATTTTCTACATTAAACTTAGCAGTGTTTTTGCTCCGAGTTGCATATTTGCATTTGTGAGTCCTCGTGCGTTTACAGGGAACTTGAGAGTGAATCACCAAATGGGCTCCAACAAAGGGGCCAAGCTCAGGGCCTCTCCAAATGGCCTCTCGCTGCTTCTAGACCATCGCTTGTTTTATTCCTCGGGAAAATACTGCCTTTGCCCTGAGCTGAACTTGCCTTGGGTTCTCAGTTCCTCTCCTGAACACAACGTGACTGCCCCGTTGCAAACAGAAATGCAGCCCCTGCTCACACGAGCTGGTAACGCTTCCCCACGCAGACAAGGCTGCGTCCAGCACCGCGGCACCAACCCACCGAGAGCCCGGACGTCCCTGCAGTGGCCCCTGCAAGGAAGCCCCGGGAACTCGCCTCCTTCTGTGGCTGAAGGAAAATCCCTCCGTCATTTTGGTTTCCCCGTTGCAAAATGAGGTTGAGTGCTCATGTCGAGCTTTAAACCAGTGACCACTGGGAAACCTGCGGGCGGGGAGCAGAACCAGCATCCCGCAGGCAGCCGGGAATGCCGCGGGGTGCGGGTTTGCTCCAGCAGTGCTGGCTGCAGCGACCTCAACACAACGTGGCTGTGGTTGGACAGGAGAGCCTTGTCACAAGCTCCAGGAAGGAGGTGCGGGAGCAGGGCAGGGGGACCTGCAGGCTCCAAAGCCTTTCGTGGCTTCTGCGTGGAGCTGGCTGGCACCATGGTGTGCTGGGAACTGCTGGTCAAAAATCGCAGGCTGCTTCACCCCCAAAACCTCCAACATCTGGGCTGAACCATTGCATACCATCCCTGCAGGAGACAGCAGCTTGCGGGATCGGTGCCATCGAGACTCTGATGGGAACTCCAAGCACCACCGTAAAGCCCTGAGTGAGGCAGGCTCAGCCCAGCACACCGGGAGTTAACTTTGAGGCACAGGAACGGGGATGGACACAGATGCTGCGCTGGTCGGGAAGACAGGACAGGGGGGAGAAAGAGGCTTATCAGTGTGTGTGGGGGTTCATCATCCTGTCCCAGGATGTGAAAATCACACGGGAGCATCTTCATTCCAGACAAGGGGTCATAGCAGTGGTGGGGAGCTTCTCGCCCATGCCCACCCGCCTTCAGAGCAGGAGCTGCCTGGGCACTGGCTTTGCCCGCACCAGCCCTCTGTGTTTACCGTGTCCCCTCCCTGCCCTCTCCCCTCTTTCCAAGGAACCGAGCAGATCACTAACAGCACAGGGCAAACAGGCGTGTACCAGCCCTGTTACTGCTTTGCTCCCGTGCAGCCCGGAGTGTTTGGTGGAAACAAAAGCTGGCCATTTTCTTCCTCTCATTGGGTATTTGGGCCTCGTCTGCCCCGAGTCTCTCTTACAACACGGATGTGTGAGGTGCCGCAGGGTGAGGGGCACCCGCGGTGGCAGGAGGTGACGGGAGTCCGGAGCAGCTAGCCCTGCCATGTCCGCGAGGGAGCCGGGGCAGACCAGCTTCTGCTCTGCACTGTCCGAGATAGCTTGTGGTAGCCCTGGGGAGCTCATCAAAGCTCGCCAGAAGGCCGGCTGAAGCCTCAAGGGGGTTTCTGACATTTATACTGATTTAAGAAAAAGTGTGTTTTCATCAGTGGAGAAAACGCAGGGGTGAAATTGAGTCTGGGTGTGCCTGCTCTTCAGTCACTTCAGGCTGTTTGTCGTTACGGGGGGCTCTCGCCCACTTGTGGGGCTCTGGAAGAGCTGAGCTGTGCTGGGTCTAAAGTCCCTCTTGGGGTCTGATGAGGGTCACGTTCCTGCCGAGAGCAGGGCATGAGGTGGATGGCTTTGGCATCTCCCAGAGCCCTTGGTGAGGGTGCTCTGTAACACGATGGCTCGGCAGAGCACAGGCCGGCTGAGCTGGAGGTGCGGAGCAGCAAGAGCGTGGCTGTGCAGAGGAGCAGGTCGTGGACCTCGGCCTCAGCGCCGAGGTGCCAGGGGAGTGCATGCCACGGGGAACCGGGCAGCCCGTCCCTGCCACCCTGCTGCTCTCCCAGCCTGCCTGCAAACTCAGCTCAGCATCGCTGGTGCTGTCACCTCCTAGCAAAAATGCTCCTCATCCCACACACAGACAGTCCCATGTCCCCTCAGACACCACCCATCCGACTGTCCATCTCAGCACATGGCATCGTGCTTGTGGGCGCAGCTCTCTTCTTGCTGCCCAGACTTTCAAGCTTCCTCCGTCTCAGCCGTGCCCCTGTGCTTGGATGAGAGCAAATTGCACGGGGCAATTCTCCTTCTCCCCAGAAATCACGAGGCCAGTGAACAATGTCATATAGACTGGGACTGGGCACAGCTCACCCCACCTGGCTCCTTCATGAGGGTGATGCTGAAGCATGAGTAGGAGGACACTGGGGCTTCCTGCGGAGGCAAGAAGGGAGCTGGAGAAACTCGTCATGTGACACATCTGTCAGACACTGCCCACTCACGCACGCTGGTGTCTTCTTGGTGCTGGTATCCCCGCTACCCCCTCCGGCCAGGGATGGGATCAGACACGGCATCATGTCCCCCTGGGTCCCTCCAGAACCACCCCCAGCATCTGGAGAGCTGTGGTGGGTACATGGACATGGTGGATGGGAGGTGAAGCAGTTGCTGGGTGGCTTCATAACTGCCCTTGGCTGCAACAAAGCTGTCTTGCTCCAAAGGAAACTTAAAAAAGCCCCCGAATGGGGAAGGCATTTGGTGTGGTGCAATGCAGGCTCAGAAACACTTGCCTTTTGCCCCTTTTCTATCAGATGATTCTGAACTTGTTACTGAGGGGACTGTCCCTGTGGGCCCGGGAGTGGGGAGATGCAGGTCTTCGGTGGGATGTGATTTTTGTGCAGACTTGTCCATAACTCAGAGGGCTGAGTGAAATACGTGGAGGAGGGGATTTAGAAAGAAACCTCCCCTGGGTCACCCTGGAGAGCTCTGACTCTGATAAAGTACCTCCAAGGAGACGTCTGCAAAACCCAGACACACACTCGTCTCCCAAGAAACAGTCTCAACCCGTCTGTGAATTTCGGCTGGAAAAGGCAAATGTGCAGTTCCCAAATAGTCTCCAGGGCTTGATGTCTGGCTCCCAGTTTGGGGACAGCCAGGGACCCACACTGGCTGGAAGCTCCTGAATGGAGAGAGAGAGGGAAAGAAGAGGAGCCTCTCGAAGAGGCTGCTTGGGCAGCGATTCCCTGGGTGACAGAGCCTGCCCAAGGTCACTCCCGTGCCACCGAAGTGTCACCTTGCCCCAGTGAACTCTGCTGTTGTCTTCAGGCAGCTCCATGACACACCCGGCCGTTGTGCAACGGACATGAAATGGAACTAAAAATAGCTCCCTCTCCCTACAGGAAAACACCTGGCTGCCTTGTGCCAGGGCCGGGAGGGCGCTGGGTGCCAGCACCCTGCCGGAGCCCGTGTCCCTCCTGGCAGGCGAGGAGCGCACCAAGGGCTCCCTCCTCCGAGCTGATGTGGGCACTGAGGAAAGACTTCATGCTCCTTCTCTGCGGTCCTGCCCCAAGCCTTGCCTTTCTGCTCTTCGTCCCTCACTCAGCTCCGTCACCAGGCAGCGTGGTTGTCCTCCAAGCCTCGCCAAGGTGCAATGGCATCACTCCCTGAGCCACATGTGGGGACTGATGCCACCATCTCTCCCATCTGGCCTTTGCAGAGGGAGCTGGGATCAGTGCTGGGGGTTCACTGGGGAGCAAGTCGTGTTATCTGTCCTTCAGTTAACCAGACCTAGTTAAAATGCTGGCAGTGCCTGACTGGCCAAGTTGCCCGTGCCCTGGCTCAGCTGGCATCCCCACATCTGGGCACAGCACTGTGCCCTCATGCAAACTGGACGCAGTTCAGCTCTTTCGGGGGTTTGTTCTCCACTAAGGAGAACACTTGGCTCATTTTAGGTATGGAATGGTGGGTCAATGCCAGAGCAGTCATGAACCCTGGGGTTGGTCCCCTGATCTTTCACAGATTCCCTTGTGTCCTTGCAGCCAGAGCACCTGAAGCAATTGGCAGCCCACAGCAGTCCTGCGCGATCCTCGGGCTGTCACTGAGCTCAGGCTGAGCCATTCTTCCTCTGAAGTAGGTGGGCTCCACTAGCACTGGGCCAGTGATCACTTCGAGACACCGGTCCCTCTGCACCCAGGACAGACCTCAGGCATTGCCCCCATCTGCTCCTGTGGAACCCGGCAAGAGCTGAAATCCTGCTTTCCCCATTGGAAATACCCAAATGATGCTCAAATATCATCGCATTGTCGAGAGTCAAAGAGGAGCACCTGCCTGCGGGAGAAGCAGTGTGAGAAAGGAGAGCCGCCGTGCACAGCTGCCAGCTCCTGCCTGCAGGACCCTGGGCAAAGCGCTGCCGGCAGGAGGTTGGGACTTCAGGCAAAAGCGCCAGGCTGCTGCCATGCCTCTGCTTCCTGTGGCCTTTGCTGGTCGGCACCGTCACACACAATGGCTCCAGCGCAGGAGGGATGAAGGGCTTGCACTTGGCTGAGCGAAATGTTTTGGGGGCAGAGACTCCTCCTGCCTCACCCTGGAGGGGTGTGGGACAACAGGAGTCTCTGCCAGCCCAGCTGCACTGGCCGAGCACCAAGGGCCAGCTGAGTACAACATAATTTTGAGTGGAGCAGGAGCATCCCGCTGCTGAAACCCATACCAGCAAATGTCCTGCTAGCTCACCTGCAAGGAGCAGCCTCTGAGCTCTGGGACTCAGTTTCCCTGCGCTGGCTCCAGTGGCATCAGCTCCCCAGCTCCCAGTGACGCAGCAAGAGGCCCACGTGCCCCTCAGTGCTCCGGGACGTCAGCCCAGAGGCCCTTCTGGCTCGGGGAAGAGCGGGCAGGGGGCCAAATGGAGACAGCAGTGGGGTCCCAGCTAGGGGGAAGCTGGTGTTTGCTGGCTGCAGTGGGGTGAGGCGTCCCAGCCCCTGCCACTGCCTCGTGCAAGAGAGGGACAGACTCACTGAGCTCCCCAGGTCTGGGGTAACCCCGCTGCTTCAAGCCTGGCATGCATCCCCATGGGCTGCCTACGTGCCACAGGGCATGTCCCCAGAGGGGACCCTGGTCCCTCCAGTCCCACAGTCATGGAGAAGAGGTGACAGCGCAGGGAGAGATAACAGGCAGGGGAACAGGAGACTGGACAGAGGAGGGGTGGTGGGTATGGGGAGGGGAGATGGAAAGGGGGAAAGGCGATGGGTGTGAGGGAGAGGTGATGGGTACGGGGAGAAATCACAGGTACAGGGGGTCAGGGGCCTCAGTTCTATTCAAACCCCTGTCCCAGGGGGGAAGCCAGTAGCAAAAGCTGCAACAAACCTTGCTAGAACTGGGCCAGCAGATCTGACACCCCGACGTGGCAAGGAGCTTAGCCTGAGGCCAGCCAGTCCTTCCTCTTGTCTTCCCACCCAGGGCAGCCCCGTCACCCCTCCAGCCCCAGGGAGGGTCTGCCATTCGGGGCATCCTGAGGCCAGGCTGAGTGTGCAGGGGACACAGTCTGCCCAGTGCCAGACCTCGGGCATCCTTAGTGCCGCCTGCTCGGGGGCAGGAGGTGGGAGCTCTCCAGTGGGAAGAGCTGAGCTCGGCAGCCCATCCCCAATGCCAAGCCATGGGCATCCTTCGTCTGCCTTGTTCTGGGGGGATGCTGGGGAGATGTGGAGGGATGTTGGGGGATGTTGAGGGATGCTGGGGGATGCTGGGGGGATGTTGAAGGATGCTGGGGAGGTGTTG
>VFFE01000003.1:173971-199054 GCA_008921705.1 Burhinus oedicnemus | reverse complement strand
GGATGGGGGGTGGTTTTTTTACTGCTGCACATAACTGAACGGTGATGCTGGGTGCTTGGCATCGGTGCTGGTCATGAGCTCTGTGCCCTGCAACACTGAAGGGGCCAACCCAGGACCACGCGAAAAGGTTGGGGGGGCTGTGGGGGGTACCAGACCTGTTCAGGGCTGCTGCCCCAGGCATTACGCAGAGCCCTGGGAGGTTTCCCGAGTGCTGGGAAGGTCCTTCAGTACAGGGTGACGTTTGATGGTTTCGTGAGACCAGAAATGGCCATGGGGCTGGGGGGCACCAGCATGTAACTTTGCTGTTTTCCTGGCCGAGGGCTGCGGGACTTGGCTCCAAGCAAAGCTGCAGCTCTGGGGCCGGGACCATGAATGCTGATTGTGACCCTCGGTGCCTTGCCAGCCCTCCGGGAGCCACCGCGATTCCTCTGCCTCCTTTGGCCTCTTCCCTTTGGCAAATGGGATGTTTTCCCTGCCGTTCTCAATGCAGCGGAAATTGCCCCAAGCTGATTTGTGACAACGGCGCCTTCAACTCATTTGGCCTGTCTGGGAAGCAGGCGGCAGCTCGGTAGAGCAGGGCAGGGACAAGCCAGCCTGGGGCAGCTGGGGAGCCTTGGGGACCCTGGGAAGGTGCTGCTGGGTGTGATGGTCCTTGCTTTTCCTCTCCAAGAGCCAACCAGAATAGAGGAGGACCCTGAGGGATAATCCTGCTATTCCCACCCTGGCTGGATGGACAGACAGACAGACATCCAGCAAAGTCTCTCCCTGCTGCAGAAAAGGGAGCTGGGCAGGGACGAATGGGTCAAGGGATATCGTTATCCACTGCCGCTTCAGGAGTCACAGAAAAGTGTCTTCAACCCTGGGATGTAGCCACAGGCTGTGACCCCTCTAAAACCCTGGAGGAAGGGTCTTGGGCTGTGCTTTTGGGTAGATGGGGGTTTGCCATCAGCCTGGTAAAGCCAAGCCCTCCGTGATGTCTCTGCAGCAAGGCCCACTTGTTCTGCCTCCCCTCTCACCAGGTATCATCGCTGGGAGTCACCACCTTCAGCCTCTGCGCCCTGGGCATCGACAGGTTCCACGTGGCCACCAGCCCCCAGGCCAGTGCCCGGCCCATCGAGCAGTGCCAGTCCATCATTGCCAAGCTGGCTGTCATCTGGGTGGGCTCCATGACGCTGTCGGTGCCAGAGATCTTGCTCTGGCAGCTAGCACAGGACACATCCCCCGTGTCCGGCATGGTGACAGAGTATTGCACCATGAAGCCCTCGTCCAACCTGCCTGAGTCTGTCTACTCACTGGTGCTCACCTACCAAAACGCTCGGATGTGGTGGTACTTCGGTTGCTACTTCTGCCTGCCCATCCTCTTCACCGTGAGCTGCCAGCTGGTGACCCGGAGGATCAGCGGCACTGAGAAGAAGACTGAATGCCGAGGGACTAAGCACAGCCAGTGCGAGAGTCACTTGAACTGCACCATCATTGGGCTGACCATCATCTACGGGCTCTGCACCACCCCTGAGAATGTCTGCAACATCGTGGTGGCCTACATGTCCCCCGACATGTCCAAGCAGACCTTGGACCTGCTCAACCTCATCAACCAGTTCTTCCTATTCTTCAAGTGCTCAGTAACGCCCGTCCTGCTCCTGTGCCTCTGCAGACCCCTGGGCCAGGCCTTCATGGACTGCTGCTGCTGCTGCTGCGAGGGCTGCAGCCCCGACACTGCTTCCAGTGAGGGCAGCGCTGACAGCAAGCTCAAAACGGAGATGTCCTCCTCCATCTTCTTTGACAAGCCCCGGGAGTCCCCTCCACCCCTCCTAGCCCTTGGTACGCCTTGCTAAGTGCCACCAGGGAGCCGTAGAGATCGATCCACCACCTCCTCCCAAGACCAAACGTTGTTTTGCCATTAGTGCCCGTGTCTGGACGTGGAGCAAGCAGAAGAGACAGCTCAGGGGGCTGTGCCATGGGCTTCAAACCCCACATTGGGCAAGTGGGGCTTGAAACCCCAGTCCCCGTGGCTACATTGGCAGCCTTCTTGCCTCTGCCCAAAGGCCAGCAAGGACATCAGCATCCGCCCGTCCTGGCTGCCCGGCCAGGCTCAGAGGGGTTGCTGCTCTGGAGATGGAGTTGTGCCAGAAAGGTCCCATCTGAAACTACAGAGGGTTTCCATGGTGGCTTGCAGAGGACATAGCAAACACAGACCGCCCTCGTCCTGTCCCGTCCCCTCCTGCCAGCCCCCTCCACAGTAGGAGATGGTTCCAGTGACCATATCCCACCAGATCTGACCAGTGCCCTGTACGAGCTCAATAAACCAGTGATCTAGAGCACATCGCACACGCCGTCGTCCAGCACCGCCGAGCAGAGTCCCAGGGAGCCAGCGGTCTGGGCAGCGGGGGCAGGGGGGGCACATTAGGGCAGGAGAGCAGCCGTGCCAGGTCAGGCAGCACCTAAGGGTGATGGGGAAGGGCCCTTCTGCCCCCCTCCCGCTGGGGTGATGCTGAGCAAGCTGGTGCCAAGCCAGCCCCTGGGAGCATCCCCTCCAAAGCACCAGGCTTGGGGTGGTTTATAGGACTCAAACTGGTCCCAGTAAAGCCTAGCCAGCCCAGCACTGGGCTGAGGTGCTCCACAGACTGCAAGGCAGCTGGTTCCTCACCCGCACCGTACAGGACCAAGGTGCTGCTGCTGCATGGTGCTGCCATGCAGTGCTGGGGGGGCCATGCAGGACCACCACCCCCAGCACCCCTTGGGGAGCCAAGGGGGTGAGCACATCTCATCCCTGTGCAGGGCTCCTGGCCTTCATCTGCCTGCCTGTCCTGGGGACAAAATTGTCCCAGAATGATGGTTTGAGGGCATCGGGGTTTCCAAGACCCACCTCCACCCCCTGCCCAAGGCTCCTGCACCCAGGGGGGACTTTGGGGAGCAGGCAGGATGGTGGGATGGGGCTGAGAACAGGCTGGACATGCCGGCCCCATCTGCCAGAGCTGTTAAAGCTCCTTGTCCTGCCGCTGGCACCCACCCCAGCCCACGAAATGCCGGGGCAAGGGAGACGGTTGCTACGGCCGGGTGAATGCGAGGGGCTCACTGCGGGCTTTGTGCGGCATCGACACCCACCGGGCTTTGCTTTCTCAGCCCCGTTTCCAGGGAAACAAAAGCCCCAGTTTTCTTCCGAGAGCACAAAACTGGGTTTTTCCTTTCCTCCCCCCCCTCCCCGGCTGCCAGTGCTGGTCCCAGCAGTTTGGGAGCACTCGGGGAGAAGAGGGGTCTCATCCTGGTGCAGGGATGGAAGGGGGGTGCGGAGCCCAGGCTGCCCACCGTGCCTTGACCCCCCGCGGGGCAAGCAGGGTCCCTGGTGGGGTTGGGTGGCGGGAGGGAGGAAGGGAGTGGAGGCAGCTCTCATGCGCTTGGTCTGTGCCGCTCCGTCCTGAGCCCGGGCCAAGGGCGAACAAAGCCGGGCTTGTTGCTGTGGCCCCACAGGGCTGGATGCGTGGGGAGGAGAGCTGGGGGGCAGGGAGGGCGCAGGCAGCACCATCGCAGGCAGCACCATCATCACTGGCTGCGGGCAACACATGGCCCCCCAGCAGGCAGAACACCCCACGGGCTGGGCTGAACCCCAGCCCTGGTCCCAGCTCCGGTGCCCAGGTACCCAGGCAGGCTGCCGTAAGGCAGAAAGCACAACCCTGGGGGGGTCAGTGCAGGGGGCCAGCCCCCAGAGAACACGGGGCAGAAGTGACCCTACCAGCAATGGCCGCAGCCCCCAGAAGGGACCTGGTGGGGACAAGGGGGCAGGGAGAGGGAGCAGGAGCCCTGCAGCAACCCCGCTCCAAACCCAGCATTGAAGCAGGGCCCTGCAGCAGCCCTGGGACATGATGTGGGGGCAGAGGAGGGTCTGGCAGTGGCGATGGCCACAGCTGGAGATCTCTGAGCTCATCTTCGCACCCAGACCAAGAAAACGAGGCACCCAGAGCAGTCAGAGTTGGCGCCAGCACCTCTTGGGTGAGCATGACCACGCGGGTGTCCGGTGCTGCCTGGGGGACAGGGACCCTCATCCTGTGCTCAGCACTGAGGACGGATGGGTGGCAGCGATGGCGAAGAAGTAACGTGACTGCAACCACACCCCCCAACGCAAAATTGTTAATTTATTATAATTAGGAGGCAAAAAAATTGTACAGTTACAAGAATCATTTCCCAACAGAGGTCAAATCTGAGCCAAAATATCTCTTAAAAAAAAGGGGGACTGGGGGGGTGACAACACTTTACAATTCATTAAATTAAAAAAAAAAAAAAAAAGAAAAAGGAAACCTCTCTTTGTGCAATTCTGCAAAAACGAGAACAGAAGAGAAACCCCGGACTCACCACCCTGGAGCGGAGCAGGGGAAGGGGACGCGAGAGGGGCCCCGCAGCCCCTGCCCCTGGGCCACCGCCACCCTCTGCCCCAGCCCTGAGCTGGGGACAGGCAGCTGCCTCCCCGCCCTGCCGCTGACCTGACCCCACTACGCACCCACCCTCCCAGTGCCAGTGCGTCCCCCCCAGCCCAGCGAAGTCCCCCCCAGACTGGCCCCACACAACCTGGTCAGATGCCCAGGCTGCGCCTGCAGAGACCCAACAGCTCATCACACAGCTCAGATGGGCACAGCCTTCCCGACCCCCCTAAAATTTCCTCTCACCCTCTCCCCACCTGCAGACAAGGACCCAGTTGTGGCCCACCAGCCCCGCCGCCCCTGCCACACTGTCCCCTGTGTCCCCCCCAGCCAGGGCAGCAGAGCTGGGGGCGGGCGTGGGGAGCAGGGCATGGGGAGCAGGGCACAGGGAGCACCCCCTGAGCTCCGACAGGCAGCATGAGGGGGCACAGGGGCTCTCATGGCCCCATGCATGTCTCCACGTGTCCCCCCCTCCCCAGCACCCCCACGCAATGCCCTCAGCCGGGGCAGAGCCAGCAGCCCCCAGCCAGGTGCAGACGATGCCTTTTAGCATGTGGGGAGCCAGCGTGGGCCCCCCCGAGAGGCTACGTGGGGCCGAACACCTCCGGGGACAGCTGGAGCAGGGAGGGGGCAGGAGCCAGCCCCCCACTCCCCATGGGGGCTGCTGGCATTGTTGCTGCCCCCCCTGCACTGGCACCGGCCCCTCGGATTGCTGTCCCAGCACAGCAGAGCAGCAGGACTGGGCAGCAGGGCAGGATTGGGCCCAGGTGCGGGGGCCTGGAGGGGGGAACATGGGGCAGAGGGACAAGCGACCTAGGGAAATAAGGAGGAGTTGGGGCAGTGGAGGCGATGGGGGGAAGGCTGACGGCAGCGGGTCACGACTAATCCCGGTCCCTGCAAATGGGTGAGGAGCCCACGGGGGCGGCATCGCCTCCCCCCCACACCCTGCCCATGGAGCCGAAGCCCGAGGAAGGACAAGGCAGGCACGCTCCTGACACCCCCAGGACGCTCCCTGCCCGGGGGTACAGGCAGGACACCCAGGAAAGGGATGAGGGAGCCCCAGGGGACCTGCCCGCAGCCTGGCACAGCCCCATCCCCAAGGGGCTGCCATCTGCCACCCCCCAAATCTTCCTCCCAAGTGCTGACCCTCGGCCAGCCTCAGGGAGCCCACAGCCTTCCTACCACTCACAGGGCCCAGTTTAGTAACAGCGCTATCGCTTAAATTAAAAAATTAAAATATATATACATATATATATATACTGTATACACAGACAACAACAGAACAGTGCCAAAATGGGAGGAAGAGACAGAGAGAGGGGAGGAGGGCAGAGTGGGACATTTTCTTTACAATAAAAACAAGGGCTCCACCTCAATGCGAGCAGAGTCTGGGGTCCCCTAAAAATACCCATCTAGAGAGAGAGCTGGAGGGACAGAGCAGGAGAAGGAAGGGGCATGGGCTTGTACAATGGCATCTTCCCGATCCGAGCCGCAGTCCGCGGGATCTCAGCTTCTCCTAGACTTCGAGTGCTGGATAAGCCACTGTAGGGTGATGTCTGTGGAAGCAAGGGGACACTTTCAGCCTCTCCCTCCAGCTGTCACTCCCTCCTGTACTTGGGCAAACAGCCTGGGCACAGGTTGCCCCCCCACCGCCACACCCCATGCCCCACACCAGAGCTGCTGGTACTCACCGATGTTGTCCTTTTCTTTGCAGGAGATGGAGTAGCAACAAATCTCTCGGTCCTGGATGGCGGAGAGGTTCCTGCAGGAGAGGAGCGAGCTCTGGCTGCAGACCCCCGGGGCTGCACATCGGCAGCAACGGGAGACACCTCTGGGTAGCCTTTTTTAAGGGTCCCTTTGGACCCCGACTCCAAGACAGGGGACACTTTGCAGGGGCAACATCTCCCCAGGCTGCCAGGGACCTGCATGCGGGTTGGGCAAGGACACCAGCACACCGTGCCCATGACTGATGGCCACGCGCGGTCTGGGGGGGCTACACAATGGGGCAGAAGGAACCCAACCCCAAGGAAAGCCTGGCCACGAAATCACACAGCTTCCCTCCCTAAGCCTCGGTTGCACGGCCCTGCGGCGAGACAGGGCAGGGAGGGTTTGGGAGCAGCGCAGGGCTGGCAGCACGGGACCTGCAAAGGTTCCCACTGATCTCTGAGGGGTGGCTGTGGGGGAGCAGAGGTGCCACAACTCAGTGCGGCGTCCCAGTCTTCTGGCTGCAGGGAAGGGGATCACTGCCCGCAGTGTGGAGGTGGGCAGGAGGCAGCAAGGAGGCCGTGCATCATCACAGCAAAGGGTACTGAAGGAAAGGAGAGGTACGTAGATGGTGTCACATGCTGGAGCAGGATCCGACCTCCAAGCACCGATGGCTGCCGGGGGTGCAGCACCCACACCAGGCAGTGGGGCAGAGCCGTTCTCGAGAGAGTGACGGGAGCAGCACCCACACGGAGCCCAGCTCTACCACTGAGTGCTGGGCCGTGCCAGGCCCCAACGCCACCGTGTGGTACACAGGACCCAGCCCTGGCACTGGCAGGCATGGCACCCAGCTCCTCCCCGTCCCCACTAACATCACCTCTGCCGGCTGCTGCCTCTGGATGTCCCCAGCCACCCGTCTCTACCAGCCTACCCCAGGCACCACGATGCCACCCCAGCTGGGGAAGGAGTACTGGCAGAGCATGGTGGAGTGACTGTGCCAGTCGGGGACACGGCAGGAACTGGGGGTCACACTGTGTCACAGCCCCACTGTGGTCGCCTGGGCCACTGGCGCACTTACATCTTCTCAATGAGCTCCTTCTCATCCAAGGCACCGGGCAGGTCTCGCTTGTTCCCCAGGACTAGGACCTGCAGGAGGGGAGAGGGGACACTTGAAGCTCCTGGCCACCAGACCAGGCAGGAGCCTGCTTCTGACACCCAGAAGCGGACCCTGCTTGAGATGCAAGACAGCCCTGACCACTTCACCAGGGTGTGCCCAGATGAAGACATCTCCTTCAGCGGGCAATCAGAAGGCAGAGCACTTAAATTAACAGCCTTAATTAGCCCATACACAGCATGTCATTTGTACTCTCTAGTCCCAGTGAGAAGCTGACCCCACAGCACATCCTCCCTGAAGGGCACCAGCATCTCTCGTGCCTTTTAGGACATTCTCCCAGGAGCCTCTTGCTGTCTTTGAGCAAAAAATCAAGTGAAAAGGCTAAACCCAACATTATCAGGAAGGAGCGAGACGTGGATGCCGTGCAGAACCTGCTCTCCACGGGCAACCAGCCCAAAAAAGCAACAGCTGTTTGCACCATGCACTGATCTCTCCCTACTTCAAGGCTTTCCACATCCACAAAGGCATCCTCAGACTATGCAAAGAAAATAATCACCCGGTAGGACTCGTTCATCCCTCTGGAGTGTGCCACGCGACTGTCATCTGACAAGGACAGCACTGAGGCTGCGGCTGCCTTCCCGGGGTGAGCCAGGGCCTCTGCAGCAGCACAGTAACGCAGCATCCCCCAATTTAAATTTGGAGACTTGTTCTCAAAAAAGAGCACTCAGAAGGGCTGCAAATGCAGCGCATTATGTCGGGAGCTTAATTTAGTTGGCAGCCAACGTTTGGGATCTGAGCAAGATCCCCGATTAGCTCCTTTCAAAGGGTGCCGATTTTGGATGCTCCGTAAGCATCCTGCCCCGGCACATGCAGCGTGCCCCACCGCTACCGCCACAGCCCACCTCCTGCAAATGTCACAGCCCAGCAGCCGCTCTCCTAGGAGACGAGACCTTAATGTCCCACCATAAATAAGGTGCAAACTCATGCAAAAGGACAGATCTCACACATCGGGGGGTTTTTTTGTCTCTTCTAAAGCTCCCTTCCCTTCCCTCCTGGTTGGCCCAGCCCTGAGCTAGAAAGCATCATTGCCCCAGCTCCCACAAGAGTGCAGGGGGGAAGGAGACCCCCCCTCAAGGAAGGGGAGACCCCCCCTCAAGGAAGGGGAGACCCCACCTCGAATCTGCTCTGCAAGATGCAAACGCCTCACTGCAAACCCTGGCAGCCAGCAACCTCGGGACCGCAAGCGTCTCGGGGGGACCTATCCAGGCAACAGCTTACCGGGATGCCCTGGAGCTGCGGCTTATCTAGCAGGTTGTGCAATTCATTCTTGGAGGCCTCTATCTTCTCCTGGTCGGCGGCATCCACCATGTACCTGCAAGGGAAGGGACACCCCTGAGCACAGGCACTGAGGTCCCCATGACCCAGTGCTGTGTTGAGGTCTGTGCCACCACCAAACCTTGCATCGCCCCCACCAGCTGCCGGGCCAGTGCATGGAGGTGATGGATAACAGGATCCTACCCCAGGACCCCTCTGTCCAAGGAAGGCTGTGGGGTTGAGAGCCCCTTGTGTCTCCCAGGGAAGTGGGGGACCTCCCTGTCCCCATCCCCACAGGTGTCTACTCCATTGACAGCAGGGACACGGTGGGCAAGGAGAGCCCAGGCACTGCCTGGAAAGACAAAGCTGCAAAACACATGTTGTCCCCAAGCGCCCAAGTGAGGTTTGTCTGCACATGGCAGCTCCTTATGGAGACACCCAGAACAGAGGACAACAAGCAGAGAAGACAAGAGGAGCTGATGATGGAGAAGAGAAGATGTTGACTCAAGATTCTGCTGGGGGGGAAGGACCTGCTTGTCCTCTCTACAGGAGCAATCCTGGGCATGGGGCATGGAGCAAAAGGCACGTGAAGCCAACAGTCAGCAACGCTTGCTCTGAGGGAATGGAGGAGACTTAGGGAAGGATTTAGATCTTATGGGCAGACACCTGTCCTGTAACTGACATAAGTGAAGCCAAAACTGGGGAGAGGAACTGATCAAACCAGCCTTTATTTTGAAAATCAAGAAGCTGGGAGAGAAGTAGTGAAAAATACCATCACGCTTCATCAGGCTTTGTGGGGTTTATTAAAAATAGGAAAAGAGCCTTTAGCTACAGAAGCGCTGAACACAGGAAAATGTGTATGGCTGTACTGAGAGGGAGAGGGAAAAATACCACCCAGGCACTGCCACAAGCCTTCGGCACACTGGACGAGGTGGGAAGGCTGAAGACAAGATAAAAGGGATGTGACACAGCTTGAGGCGAGGAAGGCAGACTGGGCTGTGATCTGGATGGCCAAAGATCCTTTCGTTTGCTCTCAATCAGATGGGCCACTTTGGAAAAATGATGAAATTATGGAAGGAGTCAGTAAAAGGAGTGAAAAAAATGGCATTTTTTCCTTTCCAGCAAAGCTCACTGTAATAAAAAGTGTCCCAAACTGGTGACAATCAGCAAGGGCAGGACCAGACACTGCTGTCCCAACAAGCAGGACAAGTGGTCCCTCATTCCTCACCTGCCACACCTCCAGTTGGGAAGGGCAGTACAGAAATCCAGTCCTCCAAAATCTCAGGGCATTGTCAGCTGGTGAAGGTCACATAAATCTGATTTTCTAATTGGGTTTAAGCAACACCGATACGGTCTTCTAGGGTAAATTCTTGTCCTTAGGAGCAGGCAGCCTACTTCCCAAGAGCATCCTGCCAGTCTCATCCCCAGCCTGGACTGTGCTTACCGCAACGTTTTCAAGCAGGTGACATGCGGGGACACTCAAGAGACTTGCTGACAGTCAGCAGCAGGGGCTGCAGCAAAGGCACCAGCAGCTTCCCTGGCTCAGGCCTCCCCAGCACCCTTGGGTGGGGCGATGGGACCATGCTGGTCCGCAGCCTCCTTGGCAGGCTCAGCATCGGCATGTGGGTGATGGGGGTCTCAGCTCCCAGGGATACTCACACGATGGCACTCACTCCGCGACAGTACCGCTCCCACATGCTACGAAACCGTGGCTGGCCACCAATGTCCCAGAGCTGCGACAGGGAGAAGGCGCCGTTACCCCACTGTCCTGCCCATGACCCTTCCCCCCACGGCCGCCTGGCCAGAGCACCGGGCATGCACCAAACCCACCCTCATCCCCTCCTCTTCAGCTCAAACCTAACGAGGAGGCTCCTGACTCAATAAAGAAAGAAGACATCTCAGGAAGGGCAGCTGGAGGGTGTTGAACACGTCCTGTGATGTGTCTCTGCTGGCACTGGGGGACCCCCTGGCCCACGCCGGGGGGCTCCTCCCCATGCCCACCTCACCTCCTGGTCTTTCACTGATGCATTTGCCATTTCCACTCAGCACCCTCTTGAAAACGTTTCTGCGGCAGGCAGAGACCCCCAATCAGCTTTTCAAGCCCATCCCATTGTTATTTCCCAGTCCAACCTGGGGCCCTTGAAAGATCCAGAAGGGGTAGAAACCTTCTTTCCCTTTGCTCTTGAGGCAGAGACCACCACTGCAGGCCATGACCTGTTTTTCCCAGCGCTCCCACCTTCAGCAAGGTGACCACATCCATGTGTTCCCGCCAGCAAGCTAGAGGTATAAGAAAACCTCCAGCTTTGCAGCCTGGACCGGCTCTTACTGCAGAGGTCTGGATCTCCTACATCCCTTCCCACCATCTCCTCTGGTGGGTACCTGCAGAAACCTAACAAGGCAGGTGTTCCCAACGGCAGCTGGGACTGCTGGCATCTTTCAACCTCCAGCAGAGGTCCCACCAGTCTCCCTTCACCCCACCTTTCATCCCAAGAGCCCACACTGGCAACATCATCTGCACTGTACCTTTATGGTAACGTTCCCCTTGGTGATCTTCCTCATGTTAAAGCCCACCGTCGGGATCATGTCTTCATTGAACTGTCCTGACTGCAAGGAACAAGGTGAAACAGCGTTAGGAGGCACGGAAACCCTGCCAGCCTGCCTAGAAATAACCCCAAACGCTCTGCCAGCCCGGCAGCCAGCACGGTGCGACCCTCCTCCTGGTCCACACCAGGAGCAAAATTAGAGCCAAGGAGATAAAATGCCTGCAGGAGGGAAACGCTGCTGTGGCTGCGGCTGCTGTATGGGGTCCAGGACAGCCTGGGTGCCCCAGTGAAGGCCCTAGCCCCGCAGTGAGCTGCCACCCCCAGCCCCAGCCCCGCTGCCATCTCGGTAGGGTGGTGGAGGCTCGCCCAACAAAGCCCTTTCCAGGTGGGATTCCCAAGCCCTTTGCGGGAGGAGGCAGAGACCTTTGCCCACTGCAGCGACCTCAGCTCAGCCGTGTCAGGCCCAAACCTCTCCCGCAAAACCCACTGGCAGCCCCGCAAGGACCCGCAAGGGGTGCAGGCAGGCGGCCAGGCTTCCCACCCAGGGGAGCCACCTCCTGCATGGGCTCCTTTTTGGCTGCGAGTCCTGGGGCCTCCGGCACATTTCCTGCTTCAGATCATTTACAGCCCAGCCCAAACCAGACTGACTTCTGCTTTCCTGCAAGCCTGCCGCCTGCCTGCACCCTGCCTGTGCATGAAAGCCGGGTGCTCGTGCTGGGTGATGTGGGGGGATGCAAAGGGTCCCCTTTCCCCCTCCCCAGGAGCAGCCACCACGTGTCATCCGGCAGCACAGCTCCAAGCCATGTCAGGCATGAAATGCATGAAATCACTGCAGATTTGCAGCATCCCAGTGCTGCCGAGAAACTAGGTTAGTCTTGTCAGAGCGGTGAGCAGGAACCGTCCTTCGGCTTGCCGTGGGGAGATGCTGGCTTGCCAGCCCACATGCCCAGCACTGCACCAGAGGGACAGGACGGCGCTGGTCTGTTAAAGCCCATCCCACCTTCCAGTTTGCTGCTCAAATCCCAACACCGTGAGATGGCCCTGGCCTCAGCAGCACAGAGGGATGCTCCGGGCAGCCTCAGCAGCATCCCTGGGGCAGGAGGCAAGAGCTGCCACAGCCCTTCACCCTCTGCCTCCAGCAGCCCCCCGCCTGGCAGGCAGCCTCACTCGTCTCAGAACCGGATAAGCTTCTTTGCTTTTTAAATGCATCCTTGTAGAAGGTCCTGCTGCAGGATGCCAGGGAAGCTGATAGGGAGCTGATGGGGAAGAGGGCTTGATAACCAGGATAACATGTCGCTGGGGCTTTTGGCCATCATTGCCAGAAACCTGCAGGAACCACCAGCCACAGCCGAACTCATCCTAGCAGCTCTTTACCGGCTTAAAATCTTGATTTCTCTAGGACTTTTCTGGGTTTTCTTTCAGTTAACAAAAGCCTCAAAAAGGGAAGGCAATTTATGCCATTTTCTGATAAGCAGAATTTTGTGCCTTGTTGAGCCAATGGCTCCTTCAGACCCACCACATCAGCGAGTCCCCAGGGTTTTCCTGACCTCTTCCAATGGTTCTGCAACACGCGCTGCTTCCCTTTTTCATTTCCCTTTTGCATTCACCAGCAAAGCCCGGCAGCCAAGGGGTCTCTGAGCCATGGTGCACCCAGAAACCACGCTGGGGACTGGTGGGGAAGGGCATGGGGGGAGAGGAGGGGGAGCAGAGAGGAATCCCTCAACCACCGGCCGACATAGGGGATGTCTCCTGTGGACTGAGGTTCAACAGACAATTTGGCTTTATGGACCAGGTTTTAAGGCATTATCAGGCTTTGATCAGAAGACGTGGAGAGCAATTGCTGAAGAACTCTCAGAAGCTGTAGGCACCTCCATCAGGGATCCCGGACCACATTACAGGAACTGCTGGCTGTGCGAAAACCACCTGAGACACGGTTCAGGTGTGATGGCTCTTCTTCCAGGAAAGGATGGGCTGCAGGAGCCAGGAGCCACCTCTGCTTTTGTCCGTCAGAGATGGGAGCGAGCACATCTCCTTGAGCATAGCACGGCCTTGCTCCCTCCCCAAAATCCTTCCCCCAGCGCAGTGCCTGCGCCTGGGCTGCCCACAGCCAAGGGGCCAAGACAAAACCACTTGTGCAGTCCAAAAAAGGCCAGGCTGGGAACGTGACACGTTGTGATCCAGGAGGGCTGGCATGTGGTCGCTGCTGTCTGGGCACCCGCGGCAGCATCTTCAATGCATTGCAACACATTCAGCTGCTTCTGCACTGGCTGCTCTCTGAAAGCAACTTTGAACGGTGGAAACATGGTGTCCCCTCTTCCTTCTCCAACTGCCTGAAATGCTGACGCCTCCGGCACGTCTTCAACTACCAGCCATCCGCAGCTCCACTGCCAGGGAGAGTGGAGACCAGCCCAGCTGCAGGCATGCAAAAGCTTCGCTGGACACATCTTTCCCCAAATTTTGGTTATGCAACAGACACAGCATCCACGCTGACCCCGGAGATCATGCGCTGATCACTTGGGAATGGGATTCCTCCAGGAGGCACAAAAATCCTGGTAGGCAAGATGGATTTTGTGGCTACAACGGGTGGATCACGTCTTTGCAAGCTCCAGTTCATCGCTGGTTTTGCCAGGGCCCCCTCAGCACCCCTGGCCAGGCCACCTTGGTGCCCTGGCTGGAAGACAAATGACCTTTCTGCCCAGCCCCACTACTTTCCAGTTGGGTTACTGGGAGAGGCGGCCAGGATCCAGCTTTTGCGAGGGCAGACGGTGCCCCAGCTCACTCTGGGGCCCATCCTCTGCCACATGCATGTGGACACCATGTCACCTGCCACGTCAGCCATTGTCCCCTGCTCGGCCACCACCCAGAACCTTGGCTCGCTGGCACACAGGAAGAAAGAACCTCAGCCTCCATGCCACATCCACCAGCTCTGGGAAGCAGTGTGCAGAGCAGAGGTGGCCAGGCCCTGCTCCTCACCTTGGCCAGGCAGTTGTCACCCTCTCCTAGCACAGCGTGACACTGCTTGGTGCGACCTGCTCTCAATAAATCACTCCCGGCTGCTTTGCAGCCCCATGTCCCCAGGTACTCACAAACAAGCAATTCCCCAGGGACCAGAGATGGCAGTGCCGAAAGCCTGGCCTCTGGTCATCTAAAGTCATGTCTCTACCAGAACGTTGTCCTCTGTGGGGCAGAGGCAGATGCCCAAAGCGCTCTTGCTTGGATGACTCCCACCAGTGCCCGGATCATCCCTAAAACCACCCAGCTCTTGCAGGCATCTCTTGCCACGTGGCAGAGCATGCCGAGTCCCTGGCGAACCCTGTCCAAGCTCCAACCCAGACAGGAAAGCCTGGGGTTTAATTTCTCACCTGGAACCTCCCCGACCGGCTTCGCGCACAGCAGGAGCGCCTGGCAGCCAGGAGCTTCGCTTGCTGCTCTGCCAGAAGCTCTTCTCCGAAACAGTTAAAAAAGACCAGCCCCAGTGCATGGGCTCACTCCGGTCTCCCAGGACGTCTCGCATTGCCAAGCTGAGCTGTGACAGCCCCACAGACAGATGCTTGACTCCGAGTACCCCATTCGGATGGGAAAAAAGGCTAATTCAAGCCAAGCCTTTGCAATGTTTTCCGTCGACAGCAGCTCTTTGAGGCTCTGACAGAGCACCTACGGCATGGAGCCCTGTGTCCCCCTGCAGAACGCACCGGAAGGGACAGGGCTGTCCCTGAGTGCAGCACAGCCCTCCCAGGGAACCCAGAGACCTGGGAAGAGGGACTGCCACCTGGAGCCAGGTGGGATGGATCTATCCCAGGGCTGGCAACAAGGAGGAAGAGCCACACGGCTCTGAGAATGAGACAATCTTGACTTCTGCCCCAAATCCTAAGCATGCTTTGGTTTCAAAACCTCTGTGCAGAGGGATCACGCGGAAGGGACCTGTGTCGGCCAGACCCCACCACTGTGGGCAGCCCAGCAGCCTGAGCTGGGCAACCATGGTGCTGCGGGACAGGGATGGGCACCCAGTCCCCCTCCACCCCAAAGCAGACAGTCTCACCATCACTACCTGCAATTAACAAACAGGGTCTGGCTCTGCAGCACCCCTCAGCTTGGAAATCCAACATCACAGGCTTCCAGCATGGTGGAAAACGCACGGGCCCCTCCTGGCCACGCTCCTGGTAATGCTACTGCAGCTGAAACGGACTGTGCTGCCCTCCCTGACCCCACGGGCCCTATCTCCAGGGCACTCTGATCCAGAGAGCAAAAATGGGATCTGGGGATAAGCCTGCAGACAGCAGCCAGGCCATATGCCAGCTCACCCTGGAGCCCAGGTGATGCCGGCGTGACTTGGCCCCTGGTCACCTAAAGTCAAAACAGAGGGATAAGGGACAAAAAGGGTCAACAGATTGCTGGTCAGTATGTTTGTCTGGCCATGCCTCGTGCTCAGCCAGCGCAGTCTGTCCTGTCTTCTTACCACACTGACCTGGGAGTCCTGGTGGACAACAAGTTGACCATGAGGCAGCAATGTGCCCTTGTGGCCAAGAAGGCCAGTGGCATCCTGGGGTGCATTAAAAAGAGCGTAGCCAGCAGGTGGAGGGAGGTCACCCTCCCCCTCTGCCCTGCCCTGGTGAGGCCACATCTGGAGTCCTGTGTCCAGTGCTGGGCTCCCCAGTTCAAGAAGGACAGGGAACTGCTGGAGAGAGTCCAGCAGAGAGCTACAAAGATGCTCAGGGGGCTGGAGCACCTCTCTGATGAGGAAAGGCTGAGAGACCTGGGTCTGTTCAGTCTGGAGAAGAGAAGACTGAGAGGGGATCTCATCAATGCTCATCAATATCTACAGGGCGGGTGGCAAGAGGATGGGGCCAGACTGTTCAGTGGTGCCCAGTGACAGGACAAGGGGCAACGGGTACAAACTAGAACATGGGAAATTCCGTCTCAACATGAGGAAAAACTTTCCTTTGAGGGTGCCAGAGCACTGGAACAGGCTGCCCAGAGAGGTGGTGGAGTCTCCTTCTCTGGAGATATTCAAAACCTGCCTGGACGCCATCCAGTCTAACCTGCTCTAGGTGACCCTGCTTTGGCAGTAGGGTTGGACCAGATGATCTCCAGAGGTCCCTTCCAACCCCTGCCATTCTGTGGTTCTGTGACACTGCCAGTAAGCCCATGGGAGCCAGGCAAGACGATGCTCTCCAGGGCAGATTCATCCCACTCCCTGCAATGCATCTAATGGCTTTTTTTTTCCTTTCTTTAGAGCATGGTATCACTGAAGCTCAGTTTCTTTCGTAAAAGTAAGGTTTCTCAGATGAAAGGGAAAAATCCTTGGGCTGCTTTTGCTTCTTCAGCACTGCACCACAGCCTGAAACACCCTGGACGGTGGCACTGAGGCTGCGCTGACCCAACACCCTGTTGAGGGCAGAAAGGCACAGACACATATGAGATGCTCCCAGCAGCTCCCTAGGGATGCGCAGGGCAGCTCTTGACTCTGAGGTGGCGAAGGCATCTCTGTGCAAGAGCGGCAGCAATGTTTGCTCCCACCTTTGTCCAGACAGACCCCACAACTGCCTACAAATTTATTAGCGGTTGCTCTTGCTCGGGATGTGTCTGCAATGAGGCAGCATCTGGATGGAGGGACAGAGGTGGTGGCCACACGAAGCGCTGGTTGCTCTAGAGTGACCGCCTGGAGCTGGCCCAGGCTTTGGGGTGCTGGATGTGTACAGCCCCCACCAGTATCAGCACTATTTGATGGCAGCACAGGCTCTGTCATAGAAACTCTGGAGAAAAGCAAAAGCCTCTGGATCCAATCAAGGCACTGAAAAGGTCCCCTCCTGCAAGCTCGAGGAACGATGTGGGACAGGACCAAGCAGAGCTGCTCTGCGCTGCACACCCCAAGCCAATGCTGCAACACGGGGGCAGCAGGCAATGCCTTTGGAGGACTCCAGATCCTTTGGTACAAGGCAAAGGTCGCAGCTTAGCAGCTCTGCCCTTAGCATCACCCTATTCAAGGAAACAGAAGCAGCCTCTCTGCTATCCAGTGCACGTCTCCAAACACAATGGACCCATGCGAGCTGGCTGCATGGTACCTGCACCCTTGGTTCTGGCTACCCAGCCCGACAGATGGCCCCAGGACAGCCCCAGCAATGGAACCTTGAAGACATGGCGTTCAATCCATCCCCAACCCATCATGTCCCCATGTCCCAGCTCTGTCACTGCCAGCATCCATCTGCCTCCTCCCCATGGTCCAACTCAGCTCATACAAATTCAGCACTGGAGCAGCTTGGCCCAGCTCTTGTTTCTGAGGTTGTTCAGTCTCCCTTGGTCTTCTACTGAACTACAATGCTCAGGTTGTCCCCTCTTCAATCATTGCTCTGTCTTCTTGGGAGACCTCCACCCACTGCCCTGCTCTCAGCTGGATCTTCTTCCATCCTATCCCTTCCTCCCCCAAGCACAGTGTCCCAAACCAGCCGTGACGCCTCAGCCAAGGCAGGGGCAGCCAGCAGCAGGGCTGGGGATGCTTGCACCCTGCAGGACACTTGAGGTCCCCGAGGGCACAGCACTACTGGTAGCTGTGCCGCAGGTCCGCAGCCCGGCCAGGACATAGCTGAAGACAAAGCCTTGTGCTCTCCTTCCTGAGCGGGGTTTAATCAAGGGCAGGCTGCAGGGGATCTCCTAGATGAGCCTGGTAGAGGTAATAATTAAGTTATGTGATAAAAATCTCATCTGCACACGCACAAAGAGGGAAGAACAGGAGGACAAACCCAAAAAACCCCTGGTCCAGCTCCTCCCAGGCCAGAAGAGCCAGAGTAGGTTCCTCTACCCACAGACACAATGGCAGGTGGGGAACCCAAAGTACAGCATAGGAGAAGCACCTTGGCATTGCAAGAGACTTCTTCTGGGATGTCTATGGCAACAAACATGGGAAAACAGAGGGATAAAAGGACAAAAAGGGTCAACAGGTTGCTGGTCAGTACGCTTGTCTGGCCACACCTTGTGCTCAGCCAGCACAGTCTGTCCTGTCTTACCAAACTGCATTTCTAACTACTTCCCTGAGTAAGGGCCTCTGTCTTCTACGTGCACGTGTGTGTTTGGGGGTCCGAGCACCACCAACTTGTCTCCAAACCAAGGTTCAGAGGCCACTTGTCTTTGGCGCAGCAACCAGAGCCAGAGGGTGAGTGTCCCCAGGGGCGAGACCCTAGGAGAAGGTGGCTGCTGGAGGAACCAGGAGATGCAGGACAACTGCCAGAGCAACCATAGGCTCTGAGAGTCAACTGAAAGATCTGTGTGTGTGTGTTATGGCTGGGGAACACCACAGCCACAGTGGGCAGAGCTGACAGCCACCGGTAAAACTGAATTTAAGTGAAACCCTTACTTTCTTCAAGGCTGTAAACATGAGACCAAAGCAGATATTTAAGCAGTGCCCGTAGAAACCAACTCTTCCACCTGCTGAAGCTGCTGCTCCTGAGAGAAGTAGAGTTAACTAGGAGAGAAAATCTGCATAATGGCAATAATTAAAAAGCAGGTGTAACGAAGCCCAGAGCTATACCAATGTTGATACATTCTCCACTTTTAGAGGAAATGACGACTGCATTTGTTTTTTCCATTGAAAAAAAAAAAAAAACCAAAACAAAAAAACCAGAACAACAAAAATGGAGAACCAAGCAGTGGGTGCAGGCTCTGGAAACAGAGGAGAAAGCTGAGGACAAGGACAAACCTCTCACGAGCTGGTGAACTTTTGCCACCAGGCCTGAGAAAATACAGGAGGTTGCTCCTTGGCCATCTGTCTGCGGCTCTGAGACTGCACGGCCATCGGCCACCAATGCACATTTTGTTCGTCCCTCTAAGGCAGCGAGCATTCATCAGGCACAGGCGCCAAGTTTTGACCTCGTACCTGGCCTGACTCTGCCCATTCCCACCAGGCCCTCGGGCACCAGCTCCTCCCTCAGACCTCTGCAAAGCGCATGAGGACACAGAGTCCCACCACACCTTCTCAAGGAGCACCTGGCTTCACCGTAGGGGTAAAAACTGATCGCTGAAGGGTTAACGAAATGGTGATACATCCATATGGGACCTCTCAGGTGAGGGGCACCAGAGCAGAGACCAGCAGTTGCTATACAGACCAGGCAGAGAAATAAAGCCCCAGCTGAGCTCGCCGCAGCCTGGTAGTCCATGGTTCTTCAAAGCTGCTTCAATCTCCAGGGCTGCCTTGCTTTGAAAGGCCAAAGATCTCCAATCCAGGCTGCTCGAGGCTCATGCTACCCTTTAACTTCACAATCTTACTGGTGTTTACATTCTTCTAGGGCTGCCTTTTAACTTTGCACTCTTTAATTAACAAAAAAAAATAATTACAAAACTCCTTAATTAGCAGGTTTTTGCTATGTCCAGACCTCGGGTTATGCTGAGGGGGCATTCAAGGACTATGCTTGGGTTTTTCAGGACATGCCAGTGCTCTCACCCGGCGGGTGGCACCCACACCACAGGACACATGGGGCCAGGCAGACACTTCCACGGCCAGCTCACCCCCAGCATCTGCACACACCTCCACCCAGGAAAGCCTAGCTGGGGGCACGGCAGTCCCAAAACCCATCACCTGGGTACAGCATGATGCTGGTGCACATCAGCCCCGGGATGGGACAGTTGCTCTTCTCAGCCGTGCCAGCAACACCTCTGGCAAGGACACTCCAGTGAGCCATGGGTGTCCCCTGCACCAGGGACAAGTGGCCCCTGACCACTGCTTTGGAGACCAGCTGCTGGTGCTCAGACCCTCAAACACACACGTGCACGCAGAAGACAGAGACCCTTACCCAGGGAAATACTCAGAAATGCAGTTTGATAAGACAGGACAGACTGCGCTGGCTGAGCACAGGGCACGGCCAGATAAAGGTACTGATTAGCAACCTGCTGACACACAACGGACCTTTTTTATTCCCTTATCCCTCTATTTTCCCATGTTTGTTGCCACAGACATCCCAGAAGAAGTCTCTTGCAATGCCAAGGTGCTTCTCCCCTGCTGTACTTTGGGTTCCCCAACATACCTCCAAGCCAGGGCAGGAATGGCTCAGAGACATGCCAGGATGGTGGGGTGGGTTTTTTTAAGGAAGCCTGAGCATGGCACAGAGTATCCCCCAAGGCTCACTCCCTCTCCCAGCATCCCCAGAGCCCCTCACGGTGCACAGCAGGTCCCGCAAACCCTCGTCTCGAGCTGGGCAGCAACGCAGCCACGGGTCTTCTGGCAAAACCCAGAGTGCAGGCAAGACCCCGCTGCCCCCATACACGGGGACGATGCTCAGAGCAACCCAAGTGGCTTTATCCACATGGGCTGCACGGAGCATGTGTGGACTGAACAGCAACACAGCAAGCCGTAGGCTGGTGCCGAGGATGCCGGGCTGGTTACATCCACCCCTGGTGTGTACATCCAGCCGTGGGCCGGATCCTGGAGCAGCCAAGGGGGCCAGCTCAAGGCTCTGCAACACTCTGTTCTCCAAGGCAAGCAGATGGGCTCGTTTGGGGTTTCTTGCCAAGCGGGAGGGATATGGTGCCACAGCCTGCCTGGATGACCCTGGTCAAGCCCTTCAGACCTGCTTACGTTTCTGCTTTGGACAACGCGGCTTACATTCAGGCATCACTTGTCCATATTGGGACAATTGTCCATATTGTGACCAATACTGTTTAACATCTTCATCAATGACATGGACAGTGGGATTGAGTGCACCCTCATCAAATTTGCTGACACCAAGCTGAGTGGAGCGGTTGACACACCTGAGGGATGAGATGCCATCCAGGGTGACCTGGACAAGCTTGAGGAGTGGGCCCATGTAAACCTCATGAAGTTCAACAAGGCCAAGTGCAGGGTCCTGCACCTGGGTCAGGGCAACCCCCGGTATCCATACAGGCTGGGGAATGAAGGGATCGAGAGTAGCCCTGCCGCAAAGGGCTTAGGGGTACTGGTGGGTGAAAAGCTAGCCATGAGCCGGCAATGTGCAATGTGCGCTGGTAGCCCAGAAACCCACCCACATCCTGCACCCCCAGCAGCGTGGGCAGCAGGGCGAGGGAGGGGATTCTGCCCCTCTGCTCTGCGCTGGTGACACCCCCCTGCAGCGCTGCCTCCAGCTCTGGGGACACCAACATCAGAAGGACATGGACCTGTTGGAGCGGGGCCAGAGGAGGCCACGAAGATGATCAGAGAGCGAGAACCCCTCTGCTATGAAGACAGGCTGGGAGAGCTGGGGTTGTTCAGCCTGGAGAACAGAAGGCTCTGGGGAGACCTGACAGCAGCCTTTCAGTGTTTAAAGGGGGCTTATAAGAAAGACAAAAAGAGACCTTTTAGTAGGGCTGGCTGCTATAGGACAATGGCTAATACTTTTAAACTGAAAGAGGGCAGATTCAGACTAGATATAAGGAAGACATTTTTTATGATGAAGGTGGTGAAATACTGGCACAAGTTGCCCAGAGAGGTGGTAGATGCCTCATCCCTGGAAACATTCAAGGCCAAGATGGACGGGACTCTGCGCAACCTGATCTTGAAGACGTCCCTGCTCATGGCAGGTGGGCTGGACTAGATGGCCTTCAAAGGTCCCTTCCAACCCAACCCACTCTATGATTCTACAATCCTGGAAAAAAAACACTGTCCATTTTTTCTTGTCTCACGCTGACAGAGCTTGCAGCAGCACGGCAAGACCATGCCCCAGCCAGGTCCTTCCAGAAACATGGAGGACCTCCCTCAAAAAAGCTACTGCCTTCTGCACTATGAAGCTCAGGTGCAATGGAAGCAGCTGTTGAGGGTCCAGACCCTGCATCTGGAGGCAGAACGACGACCCAGCACAAGGACTCATGTCCACCCTATCCTGGCTCTGCCAGACCACACGCAAGGGGCACGTCCAGACGGAGAGGCGGGTGCCAGACTGACTGGCGAAAATGCATCAGAACAAGATCTTCTTGCTTCTCTCTCCCCATCTCCACCAGCATCTCTCTTCTCTACCTCCCCAGCAATCCCCGGAGACCTTGCAGGACCTGGAGATGCCACCTCCCCTCTCGGGCTCAGGCACCCAAGTGGGTCAGCAGAGGGGGACAGTGGCTCCCCAGGAACGGATGGGAGGAGGCACTGAGCCTTGCATTCCTCCGAGCCTCTGTCAGGATGTGCCTCCACCGGCAGTGCTGTCGGAAAGCTGGCCAGCTGCCACAGCATCTATCGTCCTACCTGATGCCACGTACGAGCCTGACGTGGTTTCCTCTTGCAGCATTGATTGGAATAACTTTCTAAGCAGAGCTCAAGTGTGGGATGCTGCCCTACGCGCCTCCACCATGTGGGTCCGACACCCCAGCACCCACTCTCTGCGGCTTTGCTCCCTTGGAAGGCTCTCTAGGGCAGGTGGAAGATAGGGGATGTTGAATCAAGAGCAGCAAACCACTCTCTTTTTCTAAACACATCCTACACTGACGGGTTTTGAGCCCCAGCACCCACTGAGGGGCTCTTGACACCCTCAAGTCTCGCCCTCATCACACCCAGACTGGGGAAAAGGCAGCTAAAAGCCCTCTAGCTTCAGGTTAAAACCAAGACCAGATGTGTTTTACAGCCTTCCACCCCTTCCAGGGTGAAGTCCTGCACAGAGGACTTCAAGCTTCAGCTCCCAACAGCCAGAGAAAGAAAAAATGAGCCCTGAAAAATGAAAACCTCAGACAGGTGACCCAGGAGGAATCATCCCCCCAGTCGTGGCTGCCTTCAGCAAAGCCTTCATCCAGCATGGCCATGGCTCTGGGCTGCTGTAGGAAACCACCCAATCTTCCAGGCAACTGGATTCTGTTTTTCAGCCAGGTGCAGCTAAAAATCCTGGAAGATGAGGATGGCGCTAAGCCCCTCAGAGCAGCTCCAGCTCCAGCACCCACATCGCTCTGTGGGATGGGGAGCATCACCTGCACCCGCGGAGATCTCTCCAACAATGCCAAAATCTAATAGTTTTCAGTTCAGGTTTTTCCCCTCCCCAAAGCCCAAATCACAGCTATTTCCCCTTCTAACACCCCCATTACGCCACCTTAAAGCCAGACGGCTCAAACACTTCTCACGCAGTTCCTGTTGAGTTGGGATTTTCTGTGTGTCACGTTATTTAGCTGTCCCTGTCAAGTCCTTATTTACAGGATGTTTTCTTGAAGGTCAGTGCCTCTTTTTTGTGTGCATCTGCCACAAAATCTGAACTTTCCAAATCAATTCCCAGACAGAGGCAAAACTGCAGCAGAGACTGAGCTCCCTGCTCAGCACCCTGAGCCTGACTGTCCTGCAGGGCTGTTAAACGCCCCACCACAGACCTCCTGATGCACCGGCAGACCATGAAGCCAGCTTCAGCCCACGCACGGAGAGCTTCCCTCCAGAGCTGCTCTACATCCTGGATGTCACTTGTCCCTACACCAGCAATACTGGCTAAGCGGAAAGTCTTGGTGCATGGGTCTTGCAGGCGGGTTCTTGCACACAGCAAAACTGCCAGGTATGAAGCGTTCACTTGCAGAAGCAGGACGCCCCTGAAGCCCACGCTGAGCCCCGTCTGCTGCAGATGTGGCTGGGAGAGGAGGAGGCACGTGGGGAATTGGGAGCCGGGCTGGCAAAAGAGCTGTTGGAAGAGGATGAGGACCATCCCCAGTGATTTCCAGCCCTGTGCAGGCAAAACAGCCCACCACCCTTTAAAGCTTATCCAGTTATTTAAAAAGGTGTTAAATTACTTTTCCATTTTTAATGCCGCCTGTGTGGCTATTAACAGGCTAGCAGCATATGGCGGGTCCAGAGCAGGACTAGCCCAGAGGGCACCACCATGTCCCACCCTGACACGGAACTGCAAAAAGAGACCATTAAACACGCAAATGGTGGGGATAAAGTTACCCCAAAAAAGGATTGGTGCTCACGGTCACTGTCCCAGAGCCACAAAGCTGCCCGTCCCCTGAGGCGGGCATGGGTCTGCTGGGAGAACCAGTAGGAGACCTGAGCACTGAGCAGTGACCACCAGCAGAACAGCTCGAGAGCAGGACCTCCATCCTCTCAGGGGTGAAAAGCATTTTAGGGTGTCCTCCCTCTGCCCCCCAGCACCAAGGGAAATCCTCCCGGGGAGCAGAACTGCAGCACAAGGAAGCCTCCAAATTAGCTGCAACACCACCTTTGACAGCCCAGCAGCTTCCAGTGCCCCGAGCGAGCAGAAATAACTTGCTTTGCTTGGGAGCCGGGGCACCAAGTGAAGCAACATGCATGGACCAGGGGGGTCCACGGGAGAACCAGGACAGCCAGAGGATCCGCATCCGCCTCCGCCTCCCTCCCTGAACCCCCCCGAGAGCGACAGCCCAAACCTGCCCCTTCCCTTGCAGCGTCACGTCTGGAGAGGGTGAGAACAACCCAAAAAGCAAGAGGGGAGACTCCAGCCGATCATCCCCATGGGTGCAACCCCACCCTGGGCTTTGGGACGCAGGACCCCCAGCTCCTGCTCCGCCCCCAGATCCAGGGACCTCGTGGACGAGGCCGGGGTTGAAGGGTCCCCGGTGCAGGTGTCGCTGCCCTGTTGGGGTGCACAGCTCGTGCCGCTGCGGTGGCACCCGCGGAGCGCTGCAGCTGGTGGGTGCTGGCCGAGGAAGGGACGCAGATCGCAAGGCAAAGAACCTCCCGCACCGGCCACCGAGCAGAAAACCCTGGTGGCACCGAGGCCGGCAGGGCCCGGCCATGACAAAGCGCCTGCCGCGGAGGGGACGCGGGCAGGAGCTTCCCCGGCCCCCCGGCACTCGCGATGCCGGGCGGCAGCAGCCACCCGGGGGACCGGCGGCTGCCCAGCGGCGCAGCCCCGGCCGGGATGGACGGGCGGGGGCCGGGATCCTGCCCGGGGCCTGCTCCGCCTGCGGCCCCCGAGCCGCCGCGCTCGGCACCGGCGACGCGGGGAGGAAAGGCCGGGGTTTGTCCGGGCCCTCCCGCCGCTGCCAGGCCCGCGCCCCCCAGCCTGCACCCCCCACTCCCCCCCGCTCCCCAAATGCGCTTCGGGGCTGGGGTGCAACAGGGCGGAGC
>VFFE01000003.1:139664-173951 GCA_008921705.1 Burhinus oedicnemus | reverse complement strand
ACCGCCCCCGTGCCCCCGCGCGCCTCCGCACCCCCAGCACCCAGCGCCCTGCGCCCCTACACCTGCATCCCCAGCGCACCCTGCTGCATGCTGCGCCCCCAGCACCCACTGCACCCAATACCCCCCCACCGCGCGTGCTGACACCCAGCACCCCTGCACCCCCAGCACCCCTGCGGCTTGCGCCCCCGGTTCCCCTGCGCTGATCGCCCCCTACACCCTGCACCCCGGCACGCCCAGTGCCCCAGGACTTCTGCAGCCCCAGCACCATGGCGCCCTGGGCCCCTGCACCATGCACCCCTGCACCCCTGCGCCCTGCAACTCCCCCACCCAGCACCCCCAGCACCCCTGCACTCTGCACCCAAACCATCCCTGCACCCAGCACCCCACTACTCCCAGCACCTCTGCATCCATCACCCACTGCACTGTGCACCCCCAATAACCCTGCACCCCCAATAACCCTGCACCCGCCACCCCGTGCCTCTTGCACCTCTGCACCCAGCACCCCCAGCAACCCCGCACCCACCATCCACTGCACCCTGCACCCCAAATACCCCTGCATCCAGCACCCCTGCACCCCCAGCACCCCTGCACCCTGCATCCCCAATACCCCAGAAGCCACCACCCCTGCACCCCCAGCACCCTGCAACCCAATCCCCCTGCACCCTGCAGCCTGCACCCCAGCACCCCCAACACCCCTGCTTTCTGCACCCAGCACACCCCAGACCCCCATCAACCCCTGTGTCCTTTTGCACCCAGTGCCCACTGTCCCTGGCACCCTGCACTGATTGGCACATGTCCTGCACCCTGGGATGGAGCCTCTGCAGCAGCCGGCACCTGCCCCCTGCAGCCATGCCGCTGGGCAGACCCCCAATCCTGCACCCTTACGTGTCTCCTCCCTTGGACCCCAGCTCCCCCAGGCACCCGGGGGGGCCTGCAGGGGTCCTGGCACCCGCAGCAGGGCTGGGCCAGCCCGTGGGGCTGCTCCCCCCGCTGCAGCCCACGCCACCGTCCCCCTCATCACCTGCCTGACATACGGCCACGGCTGGAAAACACTGCCCGGGCAGGAGCCAAGGTGGCTTGGGTGGCACAGCCACCCCTCTGCCACGGGTGTCCCCTCCTCAGGGCTGGTGAACGTGGCCGTATGGAAGTGCTAGGTGCTCCCGAAGGACAACGTGGTAGTGTGACACCTGTGGTGGCAAGGGTGAGGTCCCAGCAGGGACCACAGCTCCTGAGACTCAGAGGACACTAACGGGCGAGATGAGGGTCACCTGGAGGTCCAGCCCTGTGGGAGGTGCACCATGGTGTGAGGGGACCTCATGGGTGCGAAGGGGACCTCATGGGCGCGAAGGGGACCACGTTCACCTGCTGGGTTTTCTTCAGTCATGGGACAGTCACGGGTTCTGGGGACCTGGAGGCTGGGCTTTGCCCTGGCACTTTGCCCTCGGGCCTTAGTTGCCCCGGGGAACGGGCTCCACGTGCTTTTGGGTTTTTACCCTTTGATTTCTCAAGACCTCTGCAGCGCCAGGAGCCCAGAGCGATGTCCCAAGAGCTGATGAGCGATTTTCCACGTGCAGAACGAGACGCAATCCAAAAGCGCGACTTTCTCTGGGGTTGTTTCTATAAGATGTTTATACAACCTGCGGCGACCCCCGCCTTCAGAGATCAAAACCCCCTCCTTTTCACCCAGCTAAGCTCTGCTGGGTCGCAAGGGGATGCCAAGCTGCTCCCGTGCTCGAAGTGCTTGTCCTGGCCGTGCTTTTGCTCTGCTTTGCCCTTCCACGCCGGCGCTGAGCGCTCAGGGCAGCCCGCTGCCGGCCGCGCTGGCCGGCCACGCGTCGCCAACAAGGCTCCTCCTCATACCAGTGAAAAATTCATCATTTCCCCCAATTCTTGTGTGTAATTTCTGCCTGAAGGTGTTCTTGGTTTTGTTGTTTGGGTTTTTTTTAACAGATTCCAGCCCAGGGAATGTCCCTACACCAGTTTGGGGCTTCCCACCCAAAACGCCTGTGGCACTCAGGTTGTTAGCAGAGGTTGCCTCCTGACAGCGCTTGGGTTCCCGCAGTCCCTGCCAGAGAAACTGGCCACCCGGTGCTCAAACAAAACAGCCCCCTCGCAGCAGAGACGGGAGCTGGGCGAGTCCATCCCCGCGCTGGGAGAGACATGAGCACAGGAGCGAAAAAGATCCTTTTCACGTCCTGGCCCCCCTCTGCCCACCCCCATTTCCCTTATCCCCAGCAAGGGAAGGGTCTCACACCAGCCCTGGCAGGTCTGGAGATGTCCGGCTGTTTCCCGCTGGTTTGACCCAGGGGGTCCCAAGCTCTGCTCCCTGCAGAGGAGCCATGACCGCATGCACAGGGATGCACGAGCCGGATCCGGTCCCCACAGCAGCACTGTCGCCTATGGCGTCACCCCGTGGTCTCCATGCCAGGAGTGTGGGACTGGGCAGAGCATCTTAGGCAAGAGCCAGGGACACCACCAGCACCACTCCAGGACCTCTCCAGACAAGAGCATATTTGAAATTCCCGTAAGGTTTTGATGTGGTTGCTCAACCAACCTTAAAGAAACTGAATTGTCAGGGCTGTGCTCCTTGTTAATGTTCCCCTGTCTCGTGGTTTAACCACTGAGTTTCCAAAGACCGGCATGAACAAATGTCACTCCTGTCCCCTCCAGTGTCCCTGATGCTCCCAACCACCAGGTCAACTTGTCCCTCAGGTGCTGGGTGAGGTGCTGCTGGGTGGACCTCATCCTCTGTGGGGTCCCACCTGCTGCCGGTGCTCTCACGGGGCCTCCGCGAGCTCCTGGGACCCCAGTGCTGCCCTTGCAATGTCAAAGCATGCCTTGAAATTTCTCCTTTCTGGGTGATGGCTTGGTCATTGATTACTTGGAGTCCATGAGGATGCTGTTGGAGACTCATCTGTGGTTACATTGCTTGCCTGAGTGGAATACCCAAAACAGTGGATTTTGGCACATCCTACCCCAATGCCCCACTCTTCCAAGAAACCGGCTGAAGCGGTGCCCTGCAAATACATTGAAAACCACTAATAAGGACTACCAGAGCTCAGCAATCCATGATAGTTTCTGTCATATTGGGTATTTTCACACAGTGGGATGTACCCGGTCTGCCACTGGGTTCGCTGCTTATGCCCAGTGAGGTTGGGGAGAAGCAGCTGACTTTGGCTCACTGCCCGTCCCTGGAGAAGGCTGCTTCCCTTGCTCACTTACTGCTTTTATAGCGAGTAAATGGAGAGGGGCAGGAGAGGAGCAAGGAGAGGAGCAGTGAGGATTGGGATGCCGCAGGAGGGGACAACACAGGCCTGGAGACGCCCCCGTCCCGGACTGACAGATGGATGACAAGTCAGGAGAAGTGCAGAGTTAAGGATGAAACTTTCCTTTTTATTCCATCTTTTCTCCTCCCAAGAGAGCCACAGAGCCCGAACAATGGCCACCAGGGGAAAATCACTGGGCAGCCGTTCAACTGCATTTTGGGGAACCTCAGAGCAATGCAGGGGGAGTCCATGCGCACAGCCCTGATCTGGGGATGCTCTGGCAAGCTCAGACTCTCTCAGCAAGAGGATTGACACTTTTTTCCCTGGATGTCACCTACCGAGTGGGCCACGTCAGGGCTTGTGGGCACGGGCAGGCGCAGGCTAGGCGGCCCCCAGCTCCTTATTGGTCCTCACTGCCCAACGGGCTGTGCAACGCCCATCAACAGAAGGTCAGCTTTTAATAGCTTTAAAATATTTTACAGAGTATTTCCATCTCCACGCTTTGTGCCAAAATGTTTCGCCCTCTTCTTCCTTTTTTTCCCATGAATTTATCAGTGAAAAAAAAAAACCAAACAAAAAACCCAAACAAAAAAACCCAAATATTATCTTGTTCTGATTTCAGCAAAAATCCAAGAATGCAAACCCCCCCGCCCTCAGGTAACAAAAGGGAACACGTTGCTTGCAGAACTGCAGTCGCACTTAGGAATCTCCCCGACTTTAAGGCTGTTGAGAAGGTGTTGGCTGAAGGTGGAGGGGAGAGCAAGCTACGTAAGGAAGGCAATCAGCTGTGCACCCGTTGTACTAAATCATCAAGGTGTATCTTTAGCAAGAAGAGCATCGTGGCGCATGTTGGAAGCAAGCCCAGCCCCACGTGCAGCGCAGCCTCTGCCCGCAGATGACAGGAGACCCGGAGACAGGCTCTGTTCGTTTGCAGGGTGATGGTGCCAGCTCCACGTCTAACGGGGTAAACATTTCTGTGCGGCTAAAAGGCAAACCGTGCTCCCGGCGCCCACCCGGCTTCAGTTCCTCGGCACAGCTTGCTCTTCTGGTTGAGGGTAAAATGTTGCACGTTTCGAAAGCCAAAGCTTCTTTCCAGGAGTGAAATCTGCCTTGAGCCCAGCAGCAACGGCCACCTCGAGCACCCACCTGAATCCCTCCTGTGAACCCACCAAACCCTGCTCATCCCCAGGGCCGCGAGGCCACAGTCCCCATGGGTTTGCTCGGCTGTGCTTATCCTGGGATGCTCGTGCTGCTGCTCTGTGGCCCGGTGGCAGCAGGAGGGGTTCTGGTGGAGGTGTCCCCACGGCTGGTGCAGGAGAGGTCAGAGCAGGGAGCCAGCAGCCCGGTGGGAGCCCTGGGCTAGTGGCTTCCCACCTCCGGCAGCTGGGAAGCGTAGAGAGCTAGTGTGTGATGGAGGAACTGGTACTGCTCGCTTGTCTGGATCATCCCGCCTCTGCAAGGGAAAGGCAGGTCTCGCTGACACCTCGCCAAAGCCCACAGCCCCGTCCCCAGCTCCCTGCTCCCAGGGCACAAATTTTCCTGCTTCACCCACCACGTCCAGGTACATCTGAAACAGGTGCCAGAGCTGCCCAAAGAATATTTGGGCTCAGAAGCATTGCTGGGTTGTTCAAAATGCAGATTAGCAACTGATTTGGCTCTAATTTTTACTGGTACTTCTCCTTGAAAAGTGGCAAAATCGAGTGTTTCTGAATTTAGTGGCTGAGCTGGAAGGAGCAGACCGGCTGTCAGGTTCAGAGCCGCTATCCTCTCCCTCACGTCCTCAGGTCCCCAAAGCTTTGTAGCCCTGACAGCAAAACCAGCCCGGCACTGGGCAATCATTTGCTGTCACCACATCTACATCTTTCAGCAACCCTTCTGGTTTCCATCAGAAATTGTCCCCATGCCCCCTCACGATGCCCATCCCCGTGTCCCTCCCACATCCCTCCTCCCAGGCTTGGCAGCCTGCTCTGAGCACCCACCGGTCTATGCGGAGACGGCAGACGATTCCCAGGATATCCACTTCCCCCTTGTCCTTCAGCTGCTGGCACCCCATCCTGGTAGCAATAAAGCAGCCCGTCCGGCCGATGCCTGCGCTGCGGGACAGACACAGCTGTGCTGAACATCACCAACACCCACTGCCCCGACTTTACTCTCTCCGAGCTGGACATACTCCCAGTTTGGTTTGCTGCCGTTTCTTCCTAGAGGGATGCTGGGGTCCCGGTCCCAGCTGCCAGACCAACTTGCTCAGCCAGGCACCAGAAGACGTGGGCTGGCGGCATTCTGCCACGGCAAGGGGCTCCTTGCCACGTTGCACGGCCCGGCTGAGGCCGCTCTTGGAAGCGCAAACCCAGTTTGTGCCCCCGCGCCCCGTCCCTGTGCGGTGCGGGGGTCTCTGCATCCCTGCTCCCTGCGCTTTGCCCTGGGGCAGGGCAGCCTGCGGCATCGCACGCTGCCTGTGTTGCACAGGGACGACAGGGTGCTCTGCTCCACTGTCCCCAAATTCACTTAGCAGGGAGAGAAAATACGCAGAGGCCACCTCCTCAGGGAGGGCTGCCCTGAAAAACAGCTTCGCAGCCGAGCCGCAGGCCATGCTCGGTGGCAGAGGAAGCAGGAGCCTGAGCCGAGGATCTGCTATGGGTCTGGTGGCTGGGTCCCAACCCCGCAGAGCTCTCCTGCTCCCACCTTGCCGTCCGCAGACCCAGATGCAAACGAGATTTCTTTACGGGTCACTATGGGCCATGCTAATGCCACCATCCTCACGCCAGTTACTGCTTGAATAACTGCTGTGGGGATGCTGTGCCCTGGGATTCCTGCTGGTGCTCATGAGCATTCACATGTGGGATTTTCCCCTCCGGCATTTGCAGGCTGACCCCAAGGCGAGGGACACACAAGGGCGCGGGTGAGGGAAAGCTCTTACCTGCAGTGCACAACGATGGGCCCTGGGCTGGCTGCTGCCCGCAGAACCTCTTCCACCTTGGACACCAAGTGCAGCAGGGGCTTGGCTGACTCGGGCGTCTGCTGGTCCGGCCAGGAAGGGAAGAGGATATGTTTGACCTGGCGACATTCACCTTCAAGCTTTTCCAGCACAGAAGAAAGAGAAATCAGGATGTGGGAGCACAGGCTCGTGGGGCTGGGCCAAATGAAGGCATGGAGTCCAGCTCAAGCAGAGGCCTGTGACCATCTCATCTGCTCTCCTCCCGAACTACTCTTTGAGCCTCCGCCAGACACCCAGGAGAGATCCCTGGGCCAGGGACACTGGGACATATTCCATCCCAGAAGATGGGAACAGATACAGAGTGTCCCAATACCGTCCCCACAGTTCAGGCAAAGCCGGCAAGATCCTTTCGGCTAGTTTCAGCCCAGGGTGACTACTCTGCCATGGGGCAGAGCCCAATGGCACAGTGCAAACAGCAAAGGGCTAATAAAGAAGCTCTCCCCAGCTGACCCCCTCTCCCCTCCCCTCCAGGGCTGGGTCCTGCACCCTCTCAGCCTTCTCGGGCAGGCAGGAGCTCTGCAGACCCCTCCTCTGGCAGGGGGCTCATCAGACCCAGCTCTCCGAGCCATGAACCCTCCGCTCTCTTGTCACACAGCGTTGCCATCTCCCTAGAGAGCCCAAGGGTGTTGGGGGCACTGCCGGGCACTGCTGAGCTCCCCCTCTCACCCCAGGATGGAGCTCAAACCCACCTGGATGGAGAGATCCCGGACCACGTACTCCACGCACTCGCTCACGCCCTGCACGCAGATGGTGAAGGGGCCGTAGGTGCCCTCCTTCTCAGGCCAGTAGTGGACACATTTCTGAAAGAACAAGGCGGGGTTTGTGGCTGTGGAGATGCTCAAGGCACCCACTGGATGTTTGAGCTATGCCTTGCTCAGTGCTCTTGGGAAGGGGCATCACCTGGGGAGGTGTGGGGGAGTGGGGAACGTAGATATGGAGCGACACAGAACACAGGCTAAGGATGGGATAGATTCTTCTCCCCACGTCTGCTTTCCCTGCACCCTTTCCCATGCCCAGCCATATGCCTTTCAGACCCCAGGGAGTCCCCAAGCCCCACAGGAGCTGTGCCTGGGCCAGTCCATGTCCTGCCAGACCCAGGAGGACCCAGCCTGGCTGGTGGAGGGCGCAGGGATGCTGTGCCAGCCGGGGAGAGAAGGGAGGAAGGACATGGCCAGGAAGGAGAGGGTTAGTTCCCCCAGGCTGGTGCTCCATGAATGTGGAGACAGGGATCCCAGCCGAGGCACAGGGCGCTGTTGGCTCCTGTCCCAGCCTGGATCCACCGGCTGGGAGCTGCCAGCCCAGGAGGAGACCTGCTCAGTGCTGGTGGGACACTGCTGACTGCTGCCTCTGCTCCTTCTCCTAGGAGTTGCCCCAATCTCTTTATCCTATTATCCAGCCGGCAAAGCGTGCCCAGAGCACGAGAGGCCACGTGAGGAGGAGAGACTTTGCTGGATGGGGCCAAGGCTGCAGCCCTGGCGCTCTCCTCCTCTGAGCGCAGTCGATGAGGGGTACCCTCTGAGAGCAAAGCAGAGAAAGCAAGCGGGTGCTCAGACCCCACGTTTGGTCTCTCATAACCCTTTGCTGATGTTATTACCCCTCTCCGCCCTTTGCTGGGTGTGCTGGGCCTGGGGAGGAACAACAGTACCTCTTTGCGCTCCTGGAGCTTGGTTATCATGACGATGAGGGGCGCCTCCTCCTGCCACACCATCTCCCAGAAGTCGGTCACAGTGTTCAGCATGGGTCCCTGGGTGGCAATGTACTCCCGGGGCCGCCCTGCGTAGCCCTGCAAAGCACATGGTCATCAGTGACGCTGGGGGGGACCCTGATGTGTGAGGGGAGCCCGTCTCCAGGCCACCCCAGCTCTTGTGGTGCTTGTCTTCCTCTACAGGTGAGAGACTGAACCACACAGGCTATTTAGAATCATAGAATTATAGAGTGGTTTGGGTTGGAAGGGACCTTAAAAGGCCATCTAGTCCAACCCCCCTGCAATGAGCAGGGACATCTTCAACTAGAGCAGGTTGCTCAGAGCCCCGTCCAACCTGACCTTGAATGTTTCCAGGGATGGGGCATCTACCACCTCTCTGGACAACCTGTTCAGCTATTTCCTACTAAACCTGTCCTCAAAATGCGTTTATAGACCTGACCAGGAACTACCAGACATCCTCTCCATCCTCCTGGTCCCGCAAGCCAGGAGCAAGCCCATGCAGCAAGCTGTGTGTATCCAAGCTCCTTGCAAGCATCCCCAGGTTACTGATGTGACAATAGCCAGCATGATGGATGCCTTGGCGAGCCAAACCTCATGCCAGGAGAGTGCTTCTCACCGGAGGCATTTGCCCAAGGACAAGCAGAAGTCATCAAGCCCTGCTCTGGCTGGGTGCTGGGATGGTCCCAGCTGGGTCCCACCAGTCCTGCCTCTCTGCCAGGCTCAGGAGGGGACGTGGCACTGCCCAGCAGTGGGAAGGCTGGGTCTGGGAACACCTGGAGGAGTGATCGGTACTGGGCCCTGCCCTGCCTCTGCCCCAGGCTCTGTTTCACAGCTCCGAGCATCCTCTGCCTCCACTATAAAATTGCCAAAGAAATAGAAAAGCTTGGAGGTGTTCCAAGTCTGGCTCAGCTCCGGCTTCTCACCATGGCCTTGCGGGCAGCAGAGGGGAGAACGTGCCACAGCAGCACGCAGGAGCTGGAGGGCAGGTCCAGGCAGAGGTGTGGGAAAGCCTTCTCCCAGGGTCAGTAACATGTTACTCCAGCTCCCAGCTGGAAATGCCATTTGGCAATACAGGAAGGAGTCGGGGACCCGGCTGAGGATGCCCGGGGGGATGCTGGGGGAGGCACCCACGGTGCCTACAGCTTTTGACAAAGTGAGCACACAGCACTCCAGGCAGAGCTTTATGGCTTTGTCAAAAGAGATCTCAATTAAAAATGCACCCAAACCCCTGTGATTTCATCCAGGTCTTTCCAGCAATCCGGTTAACGGCTTGGTCCCACAAGAAGTTGCACTGGCCCAGCAGGAACATTTTGTATAGCCCTTTTCTCATGCCTCAAGATTATTTTTTTTTCCTTAGGAAACACAGTTTTCCGTTCAGAAGGAGACTTGCAGTAAGACCTGGAGGTGTCAACATTGGGAATTTCCCCCCACCTGCTCCTCATGCTCAAAAACATTTAATGGGATACAGTCAGTGGGAAAAACATTGAATCCAGGTGGGGGTTGACGTGATCAAATACCCGCAGAGCTCTCCCAGACTCACTGTGCCTTCCAAGCATGCCAGAAGCAGGCTGGGTTGCTAATTTGCTGATGTTCCCACAAATTCCTGCACCGTGACTCCCTTGGAGAGGTAAGTGGAAGGAAGGGGGTCAGGAAATACCCCCTCTCCGCAGGGATGTGTGGACACATGTGTGCACATATAAGTGCACCTGTGTGTGAGACAGGGATGGGCGGTGTTTGTGCGTTTTTGTTAGCACTCGTGGGAAACAGAGAAGGTGCCACGTGCTCATGTACACCCTGATGCACGTGGACAGGGTGATGGTGTCACCCGATGGGAAACTGCATGCCGCCAGGCTGCTTCAGGAAGACTACTCTAAAAGTAGGCGCGTTCCAACCCTCATTTGGCCCAGCAAGCCTCCCAACAGTTTTAGGCGTGCTGCTCCTACGGCCAAAGTCAGACTGGGACCCTCACCGCGGGACGCTGGTGGCTCACGCTGCTGCTGTCTTGTTGGATCACAGCCATGAGTGCCATTGGAAAAGAAACGCTACTAAATTCCCTCCAGCTCCAACCTGCACCCTCAGACCACCTTCCAGGGTTCTGTCCGTCCTACCAGAGGGCACTTGCGGGCTGCTTTTCCGACTCCCACATTCCTGCGCTCTCCTGGCTGCCACACACCCAGTGTGGCTGTGGACCCACCTCTGCTTCCCAGCGCCCCTGGCCTGTCCCAAGGGGAAGGATGCTGAAACGAGATGAATTGCTCAGAAAGGAGCCTACCAGCCAGGCAAAGCTGGTCCCTGGCTGACACAAGAGCCTGGTTTTAGGGTGATGTATGGTTCAGCACAAGAGAGACTGCAGCCTGGAAGGGGTCATTTGCACAGGAGATAGATTATCATAACTCAGGATGCCTGAAGTAACCCCCTTGGGTCTGGGGATTTCTCAGTCTGTGGAAAGGGACCCCATCAGGTGTCAAAGGTAAGCCGTGTCCTCCCCCGCGTTGTTGCAGTTACTCACTACGACAAGCTGCAACACCGCGTTAGCTTTCCTCTTGGGAAAGTGCAACAAACCCCCTGAGCAGAGCGGAAATTCCTGGATATCTCAGGGTTGAACAGCACTGCGATGCTCTGTTGACATGGCTTGCCTCCTGTGGCCTTGCCAGACAATGGACTAGCACGAGGAAGAGATGGAGAAGCCACTGCGAGGGAGCCCATGCGGGTGCCCAACTGCTCCAAGCACCGGGAGCCGAGAGCGGCCACCTCATGAGACTTCCCCACCAAAAGCACAGTGCGTCTGCCGTGCATGGATGGAGCCGCATCTCTCCAGCTCAGAAAGGGGTGGCAAGTTCAGACTGCTGCCCCAAGGCAGCCACAGGACAGTGGGTGACAGTCAGTACCCTGGCATGTGGGGTCCCAGCATGGCACCTGCAGCACCGGAGAGTTTGCAGCCAGATGCCCTGTGAGCCGTGGGCCGCGGGACCTGGGAGACCACCCGCTCTCCAACCAGGCAGGACACTCACCGTGATGTAGTTGGCATTTATGTAGCTGTCTTCCTCCTGGTTCCCTGCCCTCCTGAGACAGACCCGGCTCTCAGGATCTGAAAGACACGGCAGGCATTACCCCAGGGACAGTCTTTCAGAGCCTGACCCTGCCCGTCCTCCCTGCTTCAGCTCCGGCTGCTGGAGACTGAGTCCTCCCAGCTCCATGCCATGCTCGGAGCTGTCTGCGCCCTCCCTCGGGCCCCTTCGTGCCCCACTTCACCCTCGCTACCATGGCAGGATACCGCCGGCCATGCCCAAACCTGCCTGTACCACAGGGAGCATGGCAGGTAACTCACCCGCCAGGCAATGAGCCCCCAGGGCCTTCCCACAGTGCCTGACGAGCCCAGACGAGTCCTCCTGTAATGTTCTCAGCCTTTATACCCCTGGCAATGTGCCCCTGGGACATGTAAGGCCCCCGTGGTGGCAAGGAGCAACCCAGCCTGGGCTGGCATGCGCCGCACAGCCTGGGAATACACCCCAAGAAGCAGCTCCCCGCAACACCCCATAACACGGTGTGCACCCCTGCAACACAGCACCCAGCTCCTGCAACATGGGGGGCAGGAACAAGCATGGCAGAAACACCAAGAGCACCCAGGAGTGCCCACCCCAGTGGCAGGGCTGCTCCGAGTCACCCCTCTCCCATGCACGAACACCCACAAACACACCCCTCCCCACGCACCCCCTTCCCCTGCACGTGGCACCCCAGCAGATGTGAGGCAAAGGGATGCAGTGTCACATACTGGGGAGGATGGTTTTGTATCTGTCCTTGGAGGCACGTCCAGGGATCTCCAGCTCCTCTGGACTGACAAAGTTGGGCGGGATTTTCTGCAGGAGGAGAGAACAACCATGAGGAACACTTCACTGCTGCCGCTTGTGTCCCCTTGTTGTGGCAGAGCTGGTGCCCCAGGCAGTGAGAGGCTGACCCAGGGACCTAATAGCATCACCAGAGATGTCAGCTCCTGGCATGAGCCCTCTCTTTACCCCAGATGTGGTGGGACACCTTCCAGAGAGGCCACCTTGGGAGAAGAGCTTGGCATGGAAGGGCAGGGACAGGCTTTCCAGGGACACAAGGGGGACTTGCGTGCACCAGGGAGCGGACAACCAGGGGATACCCAGGGCACCCCTCACCCCTCTTTGCCCACATCACCTTCCCTGCCATGGCTGCCGTGTGGCACAGCTGGGCTCAAAGCCTCCCTCGGAGATGTCCACCCCTGCCAGTCCCCCGCCCCACCAGCCCTGCCATCCCTCGTGTGAGGAGGGAGAGGGGAGGGAAGCATCACACCGAAAACTCTTCCTGGAGCTGTGTCAGGCTCTGGGCGCGCTGCTGGAGCTCCTCTCTCCTCAGCACGTGGCTGGACGTCTTCAGGAACTTCAGTGTGATGTCCCGAGGCGTACAGACGGGCTGGATGGGCTCCACGCTCCCCAGCGAGCTCATGTCCAGCATCAGCGACACGTTGGAGCCCCTTCTGCGAGGCAAAGGAGTCCCTGGCTGACCCTCTGCCATCTCGGGACAGCAGGGCAGCCCGTCTCGCCACATCGTCAATTAAAACTGCCCCACACAGAGCAAAAGCCAGGCAGGGAATAACATAGGATGAAAAAAGGGGGCAGGTAGAGACCTCAGAAGATTGTGTGGGTGTAGGAACAAGGAACTCACTGGCCTTTTTGCTGGAAAGCCCCCAAAGGACGGTGTCTATATTTGGCCCGGGCTGGGTTGGGGAGGGTGTCAGGGCTGCCTCCACGCTCAGACCTGGCGTCTGCAAAGGTCGGCAGGCAGTGGGCTGGCAGGGCTGGGCTGGGGGAAGGACGTTTGGGGGAGCCCAAGGCCTGGGGATGAGCAGGGCCTTGGGTATCCGCCATCTGGGCTGAGATGGACAGCACGGGATTTGGGCTGCAGGCACCGTCCAGCTACACTCACCTCTCCTGAAGACGCACGTGCTTCTTGGCAGAGGGACTGGGCTTGTCCGTCTTGTCCATGTCCGCCCCGGCTGCCTGGGCTGTCAGGCTGCCGTTATGAACTCTGGAGCACACCAAGCAGGCTTGTACCATGCTGTGGCAGCCACGAAGCCCTCGTCCTGAAGTGCGGGGAGTGGACACGGGGGGCCCTCAGCTTCTGGGGGATCAAGGAGCCATCGGAGGAGAAGCAGCTGGAAAAGACAAGGCAGATCTGAGAGGCACCATGAGGCTGGGTGGATCCCCTGACAGACGGTCCCTAAGCAAGGGGTGGGTTTCAGGTCCTCAGCAGCCCTGGACCCAGGGCCCCTAGCTCCCGCATCCAGGTGGGTGGCAATGGGAGAGCTCCCTGCATGTTCACCCTCCGGCACGCCTGCAGCACTGCAGCGCACACAGGCACCCACTGGTGACACTGGGCATGGCACCAATGGCCATCTGCTTGCACCAAGCAAAGGATGACCACGCCCTGTGCTGGCAGAGCATGGTCTGGTTTTGGGGGAGCCCAAGATGCTCTCCACCTCCTTGGGAAGAACACACTGCCATGTGTTCCAGCCCTTTCCCGGCATGCCTTCTTTGGCCTGGGGACATGGTAGGGAGGAGGGAGAGTTGGGACCTGCATGAGCACAGCAGCATTGGGCAGGTGAGATGAATGTGCTGTAGGCACTGCAAGGAGCCCAGCCAGCTCCTGCAGTTGGGAGACATGGGGCCAGGCACCTTCAACAACCTCGTGGCTCTGGGGAGGGAGGGATGACCCTGGGACAGCCTCCTTCATCCCTCAGGTCTCAGCAACCGTCAAGAGGAAACTGCTTTATCTGGGTGGCTGAGCAAGAAGTGATGGGGTAGCTCAGCTGGAGGAGGGTGCCAAGGCTCGACTGCCACCAGGACAACCCCCGGCAGGGACGGAGAGATGTAAGTGATGCTGGTTCACCTCTGGGCAGAGCTCCTCATGTTGCAGACAGCACCCTGGGATCATGAGGCCCCTTCTCATCCCCAGCTCCCTCCATGAGGAGGAGATGGACCCAAAGAAACAGGGGATGCTGTAGAGTCGGAGCTCTCAGTGGGCTAAAATTTGGATCCCAGGTACTGCATCAGCTCAGGCAGGTCCTGCAGAGAACTGGGTCCATGCTGTGGCCGTGTCGTTTGGGAAGATGGCAGGGGCAAGAGCCATTGCCCTGCTGCCCGGTGGCATTTCTGGGGGTGGCAATACCACCGCTGCCACACGCACCGTCCTCGTGCCCAACGCAGAGCGTCCTTGGGGGACCTGTGCTGCTGGGGTGTCCCCCGGCCCGGCAGGGCAAGAGCAGGTGCTCCCCAGGAGCTGCAGCACCAGGGGAGATCCTGGGCAGAGACAGCAGCGGGCTCCGGCCCCAGTGGCTGTCCCTCACACACCAGCCAGGAAACACCTGGGAGATGCCCCAGCCAAGCCCCTGGCAAGCAGGAGGGCCCTGGGAAGAGCTGGCGCTTGCAGGGGAAGTATCCCCATCACCCTGCCCACCATCCCAGCCCTCTCCAGGGCTGCCCAGCAGTGAGCATATGCCCACCGTCCATGGGCACCGGGGCCCGGCAATGCCTGGTGAGGGTCCCCTCTTGAGCCGGTGGCACGGGCGGGCTGGGGGGCTGCCTACCTGCTGCCCCGCGGTGTGGGTCCGTCGGTCCCGGCACAGGCCCGCAGGCACCACGCGTGTCGGTCTAACACCAGGGTTTGAAAGTGTTCAGGAAGCTGCTTATCAAAGGAGCTGCTGCCTCTGCCGCTTCCTCTCCCTCCTTCTCCCCCACCCTGCCTGCCGCCCACACACATACCGGCCACATCGCTGCAGCTCGGCTCCGCTGGGCCGCCTGCAGCCCCAGCCCCACTCCCTGCCAGCGAACCCCTGTCCTGCGCCTGCGGGAGCAGCCCTGCCTCCCCCGAAATCCTGGGGTGCTTCCATAGGCATCTCTGGCAAGGCTAGTGGGGTGTGCTCGGTGCCCTCTGCGACTGGCCATGGCCACTGCTGGCGCCAGCCCGTGGGGCACGGAGGCACGGGTGAGACCTGGCCATGGGGCTGGGACCGCTGGCAGGAGGGCTGAGGTGGAGCGGTTCGTGTGGTGCAGTGGTGCTGCTCTGGGGACACCAGACCCCACCTGCCTCACAAGGAGCCAGAATGAGTCCCCCCGTCCCTGCCACCCTGGCCATGTCCCCTTGCCTGGGCCGTGCACCAGCCGTTCCCCATCCCACTGTGGGGCGAGCCAGGGCTCAGCAGCTCCCACCCTCCATGCCTGACTGCGCAGTGTAGTCCTCGTCCCACCCCACCATCCCTCTAACGCACGTCCCTGCGCGTGCCACCCACCATCCCTCTGCACCTGGGACCATGCCTGGGCGCCTCGAGGGAAGACATGTAGGCTTCCCCTCCCCAGCAGAGCAGGGAAGGGGGTGTATTTGGGGAGGAAGGTCCCTGGAGGGTCTGGCTCTGGTAGGACAGGTCTGCCCTTGGGGCACTGCACATCCTTCCTGCCGATGCCTGATGCCCGCTGCCGCAGCCCTGCCGCTCTTCCTGTTTGTTATTGCCCGGGCTCTGCGCAGAGACACTGCACGTTTCCTTCCTCTTCTGCCCCCACCCCACCATGCTGCAGCAGCTCCCGCTGCGTCCCCACCAGCCACCGTGGACCCCACATCCCAAATGCCTTCTCCCCGGGGCCACCCCACTGGCTTCTCCTTGCTGCCCCAAGGAGGCTCCCGGCCCAGGCCACCTCCAGCCCAGCTTATTGCGGTGACCAGGCCATCCCTGGGATGCGCAGTGCCAGCACTGCTGGTCACCATGCTGAAGAAGTGCATGTCTGTGCACGGCTGTGTGTTTGCAGGAACGTGTGTGCAAGAGGGTGACAAAATAACATGCTGAAAACAACATCTTCAGTGGTGGCCCATGGGAGACTCCATCAGTGCCAACTTGTATCCGAGAGCTGGGAGATCAGAGGGCTCAAGCTCCAGAGCAAAGTGCTGGACTTGGCCAGCAGCAGATCAACCTTTTCCTGGAGACAAGGGCCACCAGCATCCGTGTCTCATGGGCAGATCCCAGGGTGCCAGCAGCTTCTGCAGACTTGGACTAGACTCTACGTCAGGCCTGAGGATAGACTGAGGAATTGCTCCCTGTCCTATGTGGGGGAAGAGCTTGGCCATAGGGGCCTAGAGAGAGCCCTACCATGGACAAACAAGCCCCAGCACTGCTCGTCCCTCCCACCCTCCGTCTTCTAACTTCCTAAGATGACCAGCAGTGCAGTACTTAACAAGGTGGCCACATAAACTTGCCCTCAGTAGGGACCAGAGTAAATAAAGAGGGTTGTTTCCTGAAATATCAGCCTGTCAGACAATGTGGAAGATTCCTTCCTCAGCAAGACTGTATCTGTCCTCTTAGGGTGGCGGGCACCCCTCCCATCTGGCTTTGAGCTCAAGGGGTCCCTGAGGATGCAGCCAAGATGCAACCCCCGGGGGCCGCCCTTCCTGCCTTTTGCTGGCCCACCCCCGCACAGACGTGCTGCCTCCTTGCCGCCCTGTTCCTCTGGAACTGGGACAAGCAAGGGACAAGCTCAGCATGGCATCGGGGCAGATGCCACGGAGCCACCAGCACAGGCGAGTCATTGGGCACATGTCGCTGACATCTGTGGACCCACATGCACCTCCAGCCTGCCCAACTGCCAGGCACCTGTGATGGGAGAGGACGGAGACAGCTGGACCCCCACAGACCTTGTAGGGCCCAGGGAACATCCCCAAAACCTAGCGGCACCCAAAGGTGCAGAGAAACAGGGCTCTGATGCCCAGAGCTGGGCTGTCCAAAGGCCCTTGCTGTACCCGAGAGGCACGAAGGGCATGTCCTGTTCCTCTCCATGGAGCACAGCGAGCAGGAGACTGGAGGGCAGCACTGGCCTTTGAGAGCTGGATTTTGGCCCTTTTTCCCCAAACAGAACGGGAACCTTTCACCAAAACATGACTTTATCCAAGAAACAAGGTCAAGCTGCAAAAGTGGTGTGGAAAAACCCTTTATGGAGGGCAAGAGCTCCCTGTATGCTGTCAATTTTTGTGATCTCTGGCCCAGTGTGATTTAAGAGATTTGATGGCCATTTCAAAGGATTTGGGATCCCCTCAGCAGTAAGCCCTTTCTTCCTCCTGCCAGGTTCTGCCTTGGTCATGAAACCCTCCTGAAAGCTGCAGTGAAGGATGCAGATGCGCTCCCTTTGCAAAATGACCTTGTTTGCTTGCCCTGGGACCTGTGTCACTCCGGTGCCTCAGTGAGACCACGCACCGTGCATGAGGAGGAGGAAACTGAGGTACTGAGACGCAGCGTATCCTCTGTCTCTGAAGCAACACAATATCAAGGTACTCATACTCAGGGAAATACCCCAGAAAACCCTGCAACACTTTTCCTCTGACACTCATGGATGTCCCCATGCCACTGGCTTGGCTCAACCAGCCACACGTGTACATGTGCCGGCTGGGACTGAGAAGGACACCCAGGACAGAACCCCTGGGAACCACACCTGACCCCCTTTGGCTTTTCCTCATCCAGAAAGCGCCGATGGAGACTGAAGGGACTGTCCTGGCCGTGGGCACTCGTCCAGGATGGAGGGAACGCAGGAGGGAAGCAGGGTTGCGGTGCAGGGATATGCCATGGCCCAGGCTCCGAGGGGCAGAAAAATCCGCACTGCTGAGACCTCCTGACCCCTACATGCATCTGAGGGCGCACGAATGGACCCCGGCGTACCTCTGCCTGCCCGGCACAGCTCCTGTTCCTCCCCTCTGCTGAAGCACCAGGAGGCTGAGACGTGACAACAGAGGTGCGTTTGCGGGGAGACAGAGCATGGGAGGCCACAGCCCAGTGGAGACCCAGAGCACGAAAGGCCGGTGAGAACGAGGCATGAGCCTCTGGTGGAGATAGACTGGACGTGAAGGACACCAGGAGCAGACGGAGCAGGAGCACACCGCTTGACCCAGGACACTTTCCATCTTTCACTGCCGCCCCTGCAGCAACCTTCCTCCCTTTCCCCCCCGTGCCTCGGTGCACCCACCCACATGGCTGCTGCCCATCTGGGAATGGCACGTGCCCACCTGCCGGAGCACACGGCGGGGATGCACACCCCCACCTGCAGAGAGAACATCCCTGTTCACACACCGGCATCCACCCGTGCAGGCGAGGGGCATGCAAATACCTGGCAGAGGAATGAAGTCCCAGAGGTGCACACGCGCCCGCTTTTGTGCGCGCTACTTCTGGCCACCTCTGCGTCCCAGCTTGGAAGACGATGCTGCCACCCCACTCCTCCTGAGGGACGCAGGCTGGGTCTGCAGAGGGGTGCAACACTGAGCAAAAAGCCAGGAGCTGCTCTGGCCGGCGGTGCAAGGCAAAGGGCCCTGCATCGCTGTTCAGCCGGGCTCGTCCCGTGTGCCGCCAGCTCTGCGCTGGATGCATCAGGCTGGCCTGGGATGCAGGGCATGGGACGGCTGCCGGGTCCTACAAGAAGGGGCTGCCGGGGCCATGGAGGACCTGCAGTAGGGCCTGGCTTCGAGGGAAGAGGGTGTCCAGGCTGGGGACAGGCCTTCACCCAGGGGCGGTTTGCTGTCAGGGCAGGACCAGGGCTCCCAGGCAGCCACCTCCGTTGCAAGCTCTGCCACAGGCAAAGAGGAACCAGGCAGTCCCTGGAGAGCAAAGCCCAAAATGAGATGGGGGGAAGCAGCACGGAAGAAAATGGCTCTGGGGTGGGTCCCATAGGACCCCTCACCATCTTCAGGGCCTCACCATCAGGGCCCAGAACAGGAACGTCCCTTGTCCCCAGCACTCCTCTCTGCTCTCACCTTGGTGGCAGCAGGGTGGCAGTGCCTGGACCCCTCAAGGGTGGCCTTCACCCTCGTGCTCTCAGAGCCCATGTGGGGAGCAGGACTGCTGCAGGGAGAAAAGCCCCCGGGCTGCCGCATCCCTCTCCTGCCTGGCTGCAGGAGCCCCAGCCTTCTCCTGTCCCCGGAGGCATCCTGTCTGCACAGCGTTCCCGGTGCCCAACACGGCGAGCAGGGTGGGCGAGTGTGGCATTTGTGTTTTGGGGGGTGATGATGATGCCCAGAGTGGTGGCGGGACAGCAGAGGACTGGTGATGGAGGAGCAGATGCAGAGGGAAGGGTCCCAGCTGTTACCTCACCAGCCATCCAACCTGGCCCAATGTGAGGTGCCCAGAGATATGCCAGGCATGGCATTCCGTGTGTCCTCTGCCTGTGGACACCTGTGCATTAGGGTCCTGAGTTGGCATATAGAGACTGGAGAGGTTTGTGGCAGAGCCTCAGGGGTTGTCAAGGGGCTGTATGGCTGTGGTTTTATTCTCAGCAAGCCCAGTGGGACATGGGAACCCTACAGAGCTGGTGCTTCGGGGAGGGGGATCTGGATTTACCCCTGAGTGGGGGATAAATCTGGTTGTTCACTTGCATTATACAACTCCACTTTCATGGGGTCATCTTGCACCCTGAGCATCCTCTGGCCATATCCTCATAGTCAGTTCCCTGGGTGCGAGGAGCAGCTCCCAGCTTCAGACTGAGAGTTGTTCTCCCCACTAAGGCTCAGCCAGTCCGTATGCCCATTCCTGCCCTCCAGCCTCCCGAGCACGAGCCTCCTCTCCCAGCTGCCCTGCCCCGATCCACACACCCCAGCACCTCTCCTCGCCCTCTCCGAACAGCAGTGTAGCCCCAAAGTCACCTGAGCCCAGACAGACACCGAACTAGCACCCAAAACTCAGATGCTGCCCCGTGGTCTCGCTCCCCCCAGGATTGCCTACCGCACCATGGCCTCGTCTCGCTGGGCCTCCGTCACCAGCGCTCGGAAAAGGCTGGTCTTGCTCCCGCTAACACGACGGGGAGCTCAGGATGTCCCGCAGGGTTTTGGAAATTAGCCCATCTCCTTCGCCGCCTAAACATTGCTCATGGGCTTGAAGGTGAAGTGGCTGCCTCGGGATTCAGCAGACGCTGTTAAAATCGGCCGATCAGCTCCCGGCAGGCATGAGAAGGACGATGCGATTAGCCCGAGCGTCCCGCAGAGCCAGCTGCTGGGGGTGCAAACAGCCCAGTTACGGCACGGCAGCGGGGGTCTCTGTGCAACGCACCGCTGGCCAGGGGACAGCCGGGACCCGGGAGCTGAGCGAAGCACCTCTGCCGATTGCTTTTCCCAGAGAACGACATCTCTCGCTACTCGAGCTCCCTCCGCGTGAGCGCATTCCCAAGGACTCTGTGCCGCGGCGTGCAAACGTCTGCCACGCGCAGCCCGTGCTGGCGGGGCTGCGGGGAGCTCAGAGCCTGCAGAGCAGCGCGGCACATGAGCCCAGACCCTTGGGTATCCCGCTGGGATGGAGCTGATCCTGGGGAGGGAGAGCTGGAAGGAGCGGACGTGTGACCTTCCTCCCCGTTGCCAGTGACGGTCTGCTCCTGCCACTGCCCGGCTCTGGCTGGCAGCGATTAAGCAATTGCTGTTTCATTTTTTCAAGGCATCCGCCACTGAACTTGCCAGCCCCTGCACTCCCGCCCTTCTCCTCAAGGAGAACCAAAAGGATGGATTATCACCTGGATTTCTTGCTTGACTGTTGTTTGGGTTTTTTTTTTTCTTCTTTGACTGACTGCTGAGCAGAACCACTTTTGGTTTCTGGAACTAGATATTTTCCCACATCTCCTGCAACCAAGCTGAGCTTTCCTCCAACTTTGCCAACGGAAAAGCAGAGGCAAAAGCAGGTGAACCCCCAGCCCCATCTGTGTGGGGCCAGCGAGGACGCAGAGTTGGTGCTGCTGCGGACTAAAGAGGTGTGTGGGCACAAGGAACTGCCTCCCTGGGAGAGGTTTCTCCCAGCATGAAGGTGCTTTATGTCAGCATGGTTTATTCCTCTCCTCATGTGGGAACAAGGTCTCCCCATTCATTTTAGCTTCACGCACGGAGGATTGCTCTTAAGCCGGGCGGTGAGGGTAGAGAGGATCTAAGCCAGCATGCGGGGCCAGATCTCCAAGGTGCTGAGACTTTGACTCTCTAGCCAACAAATGCCAGAGGAGAAGCCACAGAGGCAAGAGCCATGGTCACCCAGGACACACTGCTGCACCACGAGGGGACATAGCCCCAGCACCGGCGGCAGCATCTTGCTCATCCACATGTCGCTTGGGCTTGTCCTGCACTTCCCCGGCTGCCTCCGAGAGTGCTGTGCTCTTGGAAAGGCCGCCTGGAAACCTGTGCGTGCCTCAGTTTACCCTGGGGAGCTAGCTGCCGGCTTCACACGGGAAGCCTGGCGGGGTGGCAGCAAACACTGGCTTGCCCCAGGCCAAGAGACACACACGTGTCTTCTCAGGAGGCTCCAGACCACCGCGCCTGCTGGCAAAACACTGCGAGGTGCGTGGGCAGGAAAAAGGCTCCCAGGAACAAGAAACCCCCCAGCTACTCTCCATCCCCAGAGCACACAGGGCAAAGCAGCTCCCTACGAAAAAGGCACAAAAAGGCCTGAAAATCCTGAAGACCCATGGTGTCCTTCATATCCCTGGTCCCTTGGCACGCTGCGCCCTGTAGCTGTCTCCAGCCCCTGGGCTGTTTTCTCGTGGGGGCACCGAGCGCGGTGACCTCTCACCGGGTGCAGGGGCCGTTATCAATAACAGGAAACGAACTTGTCAGGAGGGGGCAGGAGGGAGAGAGAGACCCAGAAAGAAAGGAAGCGGTTAGAAAGTAGTCACTTCCATTTTTGCTGCGAGAGAGCCTGCGCCCACGCACCGCTGGGCGCAGGGGAACCGGCGCTGGCTTTCCGCAGGCTTATCTGGTCTGGGATCGGCAGGGAGTTTTTCACGAAGAGCTACAGATCCTCTCCTAGCCCGTGATAACAGCTAGAAAGAAGATAGTAAACCAGGGGTGGTTAAAAATAGCCCACTCTCGGCCAACGTCCGGTGCAGAAATAGGTGCGAGTCAAACAGATGCTGAGTTTGTCACTCCAACGGGGGCTGAGTTTCCTAACCTTGCTAAAAACAGCCCGTGCGTGTGATGCTGACTGCACCGTCTGCCCCCAGCACAGGATGGACCTGTGCACGCAGCCACCCGGGGCCGAAGGGCCTCTCTGCTGCTTGCCACGGGGCCAGGGAGGACGTGCCAGCAGCTTCCGCGCCGAGCCTTGGAGGTGGGGATGAGCCGGGGTTGTCTGAAGGACGGGTGGTACAGGGTGAAGCTGACCCAAGAGCTTGGCTCCTCCAGTTCCCAGCTGCTGGCGCGTCGGCTGCTGCTGGTGGGCGGGAGGCATCTCTTCTCCACGCAGACACTTGCGTAACTCACCCCGGTGGCGTCTTCCTCTTTTCTTGGGCAAACCGTAGAGCTGAGGCCTGTCAGATCCTTTAATAAAAGCCGTGTTTTCCAGAACTTTCCATGCTGTTTTCCTGCACTCTATGAAGTATCTTCTTAAGGTGGGAGAGCCCACAGAAAAGCTTTGCTGCCCCCTGCAAAATGTGAATCCGCTGCCCTGTCTGTATTATACAGCACCCTGCAAGATGCCCTGTGAGCACGGAGAGAGTGAATCTCATCCCGAATCCCACCGAGACAATCCTGTCTCAGTACAGCAGGACATGTCCTATGGACAGGGCCTGCACTCCGGCAGCCGGGATCATGAGAGACAGCGCACGTGCAAATGAGACAAATTGTCTAAATTCAAGTCCTCAATCCTGTAGTTTGGCACTTGGCTGCCAGCACCCGCGCCTGGCGGATGGTGCACTAAAACGCGTTGATCTGCTCCCAAAGAAAGGTTCTTGAGTTGCATCTTGCAAGAGGTCCCATCTCCGCAGCCAGAGGTGAGACTCGCCATAGAGGCACCGAGGCAGCCAGAGGGCAGCAATGCAGAGAGGACTGGGATCGGCGCAGTGCGGATCCTCCAGCCTGCGAGCACGAGAACGTGGGCCTGTCTGCTCTTGAAAGCTGTTTTGGATAGTGCTTTCTGGCCTCAGAAAAGCAGGAAGCTGCCACGTTGGGCTGTGCGTTGCTCCCGCTGAGCGATGCCTCCCGAGTCCCCCTCAGTCTCGCTGCAGCCGTGCGGCCGTAGGTCTGAGCCACAGGAGCTGGCAGAACACGAGGTCTGTTTTATCCCGGCTCCAGGTACTGGAAATATTCCTGTCGGCTCGCTGTGGGGAATCCATGGTGCTGGAAGCCACAAACACCCCAGAGCTGGAGAAAAAGCTAAGAAACTGCAAGATTTTTGTTTTTTTTTTTTTTCTTCTGCTGTTTGGGTCAAGGGGGAGTCCCCATATGCTCTGGGACCGGGGACACGTTTACTGCCAGCAAGCGCAGGTAGCGCAGGATGGAGCCATGGGGCTTTCAGCACTGGGGCACAAATCAAGGCAGCAGCTGGTGGCACCAGAGGCCCTGGTGCAGCACGGGCATCGGGCTTTTTGCCCGTGAAAGCCTCGTCTTGCCGGCGCTGGATGAGCTGCTCCGGCAGACAGCGTCACCCAGGGCTGCCGAACACCCTTCCGCTGCTCCCACCCGGCCCGTGGCACGGGGCCAGGCCGTGGGGCTGGCATCAGGGCGGTGTTTACAGTAACCCTGAATAAGGCCCTGGGTCTGTCACCGCGCGGGAGAGCAGCAGGTCACGGCCGTGGTGGCTGGTGGGCAGGTCACCGCGCAGTGCTACAGCTTCTGCTCCACCAGCCCATCCTTCTCCCCCCGTACCTCACCTCTGGTTTATGGGGGACGTTGCACCCTGTTAACAAGGGCTGCTGGACTGTGTGCGCATTTTGGGAAAGGGTGGGCCCCTCTATAATGCAGAGCCTGCATGTGGTGCTGGGGCCCGGGTCTGCGATACCAGCGTAGGGCAGGAGGGATCTGTGCTGCTGGCAGGTAGGGGAGAGGATGGGGAAGCGCTGGCTGAAGACCCACGGGGCTGTGGAGACCGCTGCAAAACCAGCGAGCTCTGCTCTGAGCCGGGGCAGGCCACCCCTGCCCTGCCACGCCACCAGCCAACCTGGCAGCATGACACTGCGGCAGATCATGTCCTGCCTGGTGGGCGTCACGCCTGCCAGGGGGCATCTCTGCCTCCTCTCACAGCCCCCCGGGCAGCTCTGCCTGCCCCTCTTCTGGGGGTCGCCTCAGCCTCTCCCCAGATGTGACAGTCACCAGCGAGGCCACCTCAGCTGGGCTTTGGGGTTGCTCCACTTTGGGGAGCTGGTGCCCACCCCGGGGGACCCTGCAGGGCTCAGATGCAGCAGCCTGCAGGCACGTGCCGGGCAGGGTCCCTGCTGCCTGCTCCTGCTGGGGAGGAGATGCTGCGTTGGGCTGGATCCTGCAGCGCCGGCTGGGTCTGAGCCCACGGGTGCTGACAGGACCCCCCTGTGTCTGCCTGTTTCTCCATTCCTGCAAGGGCCTGGTTTATGTTTCTGTCGTGGTCGGGGACGGCTGAGCGTGTAAGGATCCTGGATGGACCCTGAGGAGGTCCAGATGGGTCCTGTCTTCCATGAGGAGCCAGAACTGATTCAAGCAGCGACAGCCGCCCCGTGTGTCAGCGTCCTCTCTGCCTGCCTCTTCTCCATGGGTCAGACAGTCCCCAGGGGCTGACACTTACAGGCTGGCTTTCGGGGCAGACTCTCTGCCAACAGCGTCTTCGTAATAACGCTCAGCAAAGGAGGGGAAGGATGATGTTTGCCAGCTGAGAAAATATCTGTGTGTTTCCCTGGAGACCTGGTGGGATGGTCCCGCCATCCCTGCTCCTGGTACTGTCCAGGACAGAGGGGAGGTCAGTGACAGGCAGGGAAAGAAGCGGGAGGAGCTGGGCAGGGGGCTCTGGGCTGGGGCAGAGGAGCAGGATCGGGTGCTGGGTGGGCAGCACCACCAGGCAGGGTGACCTCACCTGTGTGCACAGCTGCAGACGGGCTCCGGGGGAGAAAGGGTGGACCCAAGGCTGGAACAGCACCGAAATGGTACAGGACCCCAATGCACGGTTGTGGTGCGGGGCCTGGCCCGGGAAGAGCAGGGGCGATGGAGATGGAGACGTGCGCTCCACACTCCTGGGAAATATAGCAGTGGTGTCCTGCCCTTGTTCCCTGTCTTCAGCAGCATCCCGCATGAACCGCAGCACCGAGCCCTCCCTGCTCCCGGCAGAGCCTGTTGGAGCAGCGCTGAGCCCGGGAGCTCCCGTCCTCCCCACGCAGGGCTGAGTGTGTTGAGCGGGTGGCCGTGCATGTGATGAGTTTGTCAGGTCGTGGAAAGCTGTCCATAAGAAATAGCAGCGAGGTTGTGTAAACAAGCAGTGTCCAGCCTACTCTGACCTGGGTAAGATCCCGCCTTCATGGATGCTTTCGGCCCAGAGGGGAAGAGAATAACACTGTCTCCTGCTGCAGGTCTCCGGTAAAGGTCGCAGCTGATCCCAGAGCCAATCTTTTGTGACATCTTTCTCTGCCAGATGTGAAGTGGCAGGAACTTGCCTCCCTGGTGAGGGTCTGCTCTGGGACCAGGGGCTGCTCTGGGACCAGGGGCTGCTCTGGGACCAGGCTCTGCATGGACAAGTCCTCTGCCCCAGTGGTGCTGGAAGAGCTGCTTAGAAAACAGGAAACCACTTGACCAGGAAAAAGTAGTGAAACGTTCTCTTATTCTGCAATGTTTGTTGTTTTAGGCTCTCCCAGCCAAGCGGCTCGAGCCGAACAGCAGCTCAGCTGATCCCCTCGAGCCTTGGGCCAGTCCCTCCTGGACCCCACGGCCAGCCCAGCCCAGCTGCACCACCCCCGGGAGAAGCAGGACAGCGTGGCTTCGCAGCCCAGATGCCAAACCCGCCGCTAATGACAGCCCAGGGAGGGATGAAGAGGCTCAGAAAAGCTTGCTGCGTCCCCGTTACCAGCCTGCCGCCTGCTCTCCCTCCCTCCCCTCCAGCAGCACAGCACCTCTGCTTCCTGATGCACGGATGGTAAACTGAGGCAGGGCAGGTGTGTCCCAGCTCAGAGGTGAAAGGAGCTTCTGCCAGTGCTTTGGGTAGGGACCAGCTCTCCGAGTCTGGCATCTGGTAAGGTCTCCAAGCCCCACAGACCCTCCATGTCCCCAAACCCTCAAGCCAGGATGCCCAACTCCATGGATACCTCATCGGGGACCCCCGGACAGGCAAGGCTGTCACTCTGCAAGACCCAGTGAATGGTCCCACCATCCCAAGTCAAGCAGCAGAGACTGTGGCTGAAGGGACAGACACTTCACAGGGATCTGGAGCGAAACTGTCAGCAGGCGACGGTGGAGGGGGCTGACCCTGCATCCCTTTGTGACTGCCTCACCCCTGCTCCAGAACTGCACCACCCGCTCGGGGAGGCCGAGCTTGTGCCGGCAAAGCCTTTAGCAATCGCCAGCCGTGAGACGTGTCCCAGGAAGCAGCTTCCAGTGCGCTGGGTGAATGCCCTGTGGAGCGGCCCAGGCTGCGGCTGTGCCAGCCCCAAATGTGCATCAGCCTGGGGAGGGTGGTCCTGGGGGGGTCTGCAGCTGAGCTGGGGGGAGTAGAGCCGGGGTGGGGGTCCTCCAGCTGCTGCTGTGAAGAAGCAGACCTGCCTTCTTTGGGGGGGCTGGATGCAAAAACCAGCAGGCGCTGCCAACAGCCGAAGAGACGGGCTCGTGTTGTGTTTGGCTCCGGGTCCTGTGGGAGATGCCAGGGAGAAGCTGAGGAGCTGCAGAAGCAGGCGCTGCCGAGGCTGCAGCCATGCTGCGGGGAGGGGAGCACCCCCGGGTGCCACGCCACGGCGCCCCGGGACCGCCGCGGTGCAAGGAAGAGCGATGGGCAGACGTTGATCCCCCTGCTCAGGACTCTCGCCCGTGCACAGCCCCATCCTGCACCCGTCCCCACGCCCTGCGACCCTCCAAGGCGTCACAGCTGCAGGGACATGTGTGAAAAGCCTCGGCCGGCGCAGCCTGCCACGGTCCAGCGCTGGTGGGACAAGCCAGTCGGCAGTTCGGTCGGGCGGCAGCGTTGGCGTTGGTGCAGGCAGCGGTCTGCTCGCAGGGGACGTGGGAGAGGGAAAGCGGCCAGGCAGCAAGATGGGACGATGTCCTGCCTGCCTTGGCCCGGAGCTGGCGGGCAAGCCTGCCGCCCCGGGGCACGGAGGATGGGCAGGCCCTGTGTTTACTCCTCCAAAAAAGAGACCTTCCGAAAACAAAACCTTTCGTGTGCAAATGCAGCCGTCTGGCAGGTTTGTTTTTACACAGGAAACTTTGAACCAGAGGGCCGGGGCTGGTTTCGTTTTGAGGTGATTTTTTTCAGTTCGTGGCGGTATTTGGAAGCCGAGCCGCTTCCCAAATGTGGAGGCTGTGTTTTCACGTAGCTGCTGAGCACGGCAGCAGTGTCCAGGGCTTCCTCCTCTCCCCGCCGCGCAGACGGGCTGGTTTGGACCGAGCCATCGTCGCCATCCCTCCGCAGCAGGGCTTCGCCCAGCCGAGGCGGGTGGCGGGGGGAGCTGCCGGCGGGGACGGGTGTCCGTGGTGGGAAGGCTGAACCCGCTGAGCACCACCTGAAACATGTGTGACCCTCGTGGGACCGGAAAGGGTCAGATGCAGAAGTTGCCCTGCCATGCACCACACCGGGGATGCGGGAACGTGCTGCTCACACGTGGGGCTGAGCCGGGATAATCCTGCCAGCCTCTTGAGAGGAGACCGGAAACAGGAGCTCTAGGCCTTGTTTTCAGCTGGGACTGCAGGAGACAGGAGTCCTTACGGTCACTGCTGTGCCTTTTGCACCTCCTCCTGCCGCATGCATCAAGATGGGAGAGAGGGTGCCTTGGGACCTGCTCCCGTGGTCCCAGCTTTCCTCCAAACCCATTAGCAAGACCCTTCTCCTTGCCCCCAGGGACCAGCTGGCCACACGCTCACCAGGGTGAGGATAAGTGCCACCCTGGACAAGCTCTTGGGATGCTCTGCACCTCTTGAGCCAACTCACTGGCTCCTCTCCATCTCCCCCTTGACGTGGCACTGAGAGGGACCAGGATGCTCTCACTCCAGGATGGTGGCTGGTCTGATGGGGCCAGGGCAGCAAAGCCTTTAGCAGTCACAGCCCACAGACACCTTCAAGGCTGGAGCGTGGGTCTGGGTGTCTGCGCTGGCTCCACCACAGCCTTGGGGCCCTCCCTGCTTCCCTTTGCATCAGCAGCATGAAGGGGTGCTCGCTGTCTCCAAGGGTCCCATCACAGGGTGCCCGCAGCACCTGGGCTGGCCCCGCAGCACGTGGGGCAAACCCAGGCGAGGTGCAGGGCGGCGTGAGCCATGCCCAGCCTGGTCCAGCACACGTCTCCCGCCCTCCCTGGTGCGCAGACCCCTGCTGTCACGGGGCCGCAGGAGACATCTCCGTCCAGCTGATCCCTCCTCCCTGGCATCCTGCAGCTGAGACGCTGGGCGAGCCCAGGCGGGCCTTCCCCCAGGACCAGCCCAGACTTGAGCGTCAGGGCCGTGCACAGGCGGGAGTAAACGGCAAGCAAGTGTGAGCGCGCCAAGTTGACGCCGCATGCGCCAGGCTCGCGGGGACGGGCTGTGAACCACGCCGGGGATGCCCACCAGGAGAGGTACTGGTCCCGCTGCTTGCTCCCGGGGTGGGTGCGGGAAAGGAGCGCAGACTCTCCTGTGCTCCAGCATGACGCGGGCAAACCCCATCCTGCGGCCCCGGGGCGGGTGGCAGGGAACGGGCAGCCTCTGCGTATGGCTGTGCCAGAAGCAGAGCCTGGCGTTACATGGCTGTGCCTGGGCAGGGGGGGATCTCGTGCCCGCGGTCTCCAGCATGGCAAGGTGCGGGTGGGCACTGGGAGTTGTTTCCTGGCTACGTCTTGGCTCTGTGAATGTGGCATCCTGGTGGCACCGGGCACCTTTGCTGTCAGCCTGTGCTGGCACTGCATCCCAGGGTGGGAGCAGAGTTCCCCCAGGGCTCCACAGGCTGTCGGCGATGGGGTGGAGGGTTTTGGGGGGCCATCCAGGTGCTGCCCTAGCGCTGCTTGCAGTTGGTGTGGGGCAGGCACTCTCCAGGCTGCTGTCAGCCCTCCCCACCCGGTGCCTCTTGCCCTGGCCAGGGGAAGGGGACTCCTGAGCCTGCTCAGCCCCAGGGGCGGCACCCACACCCCGGGGGGGGACAGAGCAGGTCTGCCCGGCTCTGCCGGATTTCGGTGTGCTCTGAGTCACCCGCAGCCCTGCTCTTCCTAGGTCTGCAGGCGCCTGGTTTGCACCCGCAGGCACCCTGGGCTCTGCTGCCAGATGGGATGGCAGCAAGCAGTGTTAGGGGGGGGAAGCACAGAGCATCTCCCGATGCAGGAGTCACTTCTGCACCTCCCGGCTGTCCCACAGCCTGGCCAGCATGGCTGTGCCTGCCCTGGGCACAGCTCTGCCCTGCAGAAGGGGTGATGACCCCCCCACACCCCACCTGCCTGCCCTCCCCTCTCTGCAAAATGGGAAGAGCGGTGCTGGCAGGGCTCCACATGGAAATGATTAAACACTTGCAGGGGGTTGAAGGAAGAGCATCCCAGTGCTCTAGGGTTTGGGGTTGGAGAACGGTGGCGTGTGAACCTTGTGAAGAGAGAGGTCCCAGCAGCACCTGCATCCTCTGCAGGCTCTGCCCGGGAACAGCCTGTTCCCCTTGTTCCTGCCCCGCAGCCCCAGGCAGCGCTCGGCACCTCCGAGGTGGCAGAGGGGAGAAATCGTGGCCTGGGGCAGTTCGCAGCGCCAGTGGGCACGAGGAGAAACAGGGACCAGAGGGACAAGGACTGGAGCAATGCTGCTGCTGGGCCGAGGCAGGAGAGGAGCCCCAGAGCTGCTCCCAGCCCAATCCCAGTGGCACCAGTGCCCCGTATCGTGCATCCCCTGGGCACCACATTGTCGCAGGGTGCTAGGCTGGATGCAAGGGGTCCTGCCCAGGGAGGGATGGCAGAGCTCCCACGGGGACGGCAGGGCTTCACGTCCACACATGGGTACAGGCTCCTGCATGCAGTGACAGCATTGCTCATGGCACAATGCCAGGCCATGGCTGTGCCCTCTCTGGGTGGCAGGCTGAGTCCCTCGGGAAGTAGCAGCATCCTTGCCCGCATGCTGTCCCCTGGCTGTGGTGTGCAGGGACCCTGCCGGGCTCTGCCCGTGCCCAGCCTCCGGAGCATTGCTCCAGACCTGCTGTCACCACACACAGACCCTGTGACACCAGGGGTGCTTGGGTGCCGCAGGCTTGCACCCTGCTGCCCACCCTGCTCATCCTCACCCCAGCTGGTGCTTCCCAGGGAGGTCCCCTGCTTCCCCCAGGTGTGGAGGACCACGCTAAGCTCTGGGAGATGCCTCAGCGGGGACAAGCCCTGTGCCACCAGCTCCATGCTTAGGGCACCGGGAGTAAAGGCCAGTGCATGGAGCACAAAGACAAACTGGCTGCTGTCCCTCAGCCTAAGCAAGACCTGACACCACAACGATGGGCATGCTGACAGAGGTCCCCTTTCCTATCTCTGCTCCAGGCTGGATGATCCCATTGGAGCCTGGAGCAAAGACAATCTCCCAGCCTCAGGCTCTCCCCCTTGCAGGACGCAGTGGCTTGGCCGCACAGACCCCGCGGTCCCACCCCAGCTCTGGCCAGCATAGCTTTCAAGCACTCATGGTCAGCGGGGCGTCCCCCATCCCCCTGCTCCTCGCGGTAGCCTTTGCTGCTTCACGGAAAATGTGATGACTCGGCAGCCCCTGAGTTTCCAGGCCTGGTTCCAGCTGCTGGGTGGAGAAACCTTCTGCAGTTTTTTTTGGGTCTGGCACAGCTGAAGGCTTCACTGTCGGGGGGACCGGAGGGGAGATCTGGCATCCCCAGCGGAAGGCGGCCTCTCTCTCTGCCCTTTATCTGTGGTGGCACAGTGTCACTGGGGTGGTCGCAGGCAGGGTAGTGCTGGCATGTAATGAGCAGCTTCTTCTGTCCAGTATGGGAGGCTGCTGAGCCCCGCGGCGCCAGGGACAGGACCTGGGTTTGGCTCCCACCAGCGCTTTGGGCTGTTTCCACCACAGCCGCAGCCCAATCTCCCTGAGCTCGGGAGCAATACTGCCGGGTCCCCAGGTTTAAATCAGTGGGGCTGGTATGGATGTGTCCCCACGGCCAGTGGGGTGCCAGCTCTCCATGCCCTGGGATGGGCCACCAGCAGCATGTAGAGGCTGGGAGAGCCACTGGGACACCTCCGGGTCCATGCCCAGAGGTCAGTCCCGTCCTGGTGGTGCTAAGGCATCACCCCCAGCCCATCCTCATGCCGGGCGGGGGGTCACCTCTCCTCCTGGATGGGGAAGTGCAGGGCAGTGGCGCACCAAGGCAGTGGGCTCCAGGGGGATGGGGACACTGTGCTCAGGGTGTCTCTCCTCGGCTCCCCAGCCCAGAGACCAGGGAGGGCAGGACAGACCCTTTGGTCCTTGGGCAAGCCAAAGCCCGGACTTGTACCCCCACAAAGGGCCGTGGCAGCAGCAGTTGTTTTCCAACAAGCTCCTGAGATGCCACATCCCACCTGCCTCCCTTGCGTCTCCATCCCACTGAGCTGGGGTGGCTGGAGATGGAGATGACCAGCTCTGCAGGGAGGCTGGTGGCAGGGGCGCTGGGGCTGCAGGCAGGCAGGTGTAGTGAGTGCGCGTGGGCTCAGCTTGCTCCCCAGGTGGGCAGGGCAGACTCAGTCCAGCTGGAGTTTCCCAGGACTCCAGTGAGTGGCTTTGTCCTCTTGCTGGCCTGGAGCTGCTCTTTGGTGTGCTTTGAAGCTAGAGGAGCCCCACCTTGACTCTGTAGCCTGGGAAAATCTCTTGTCTGTGCCACTGCAGGGGACACTGCTTCCTGTCACCTGCCTCAGACACTGGGGGATGCAAAATCTCTTCCCAGGGTTTTCCTTGATAACCAAGGGTCCCTCCTGCCCCATCCCCCTGGATCACAATTCCCAGCCCACCAAGGCCCTCCATCCTAACCTCCAACCCCTGCTTCATCAGCCAGGGGCTCCTCCAGTTCAGCTCTGTCCTCACTTGCCACCCTCCGGGGACACCTGACAGCCTGCACCTCGCCACGGACCCGCATGGGAACATCCACCAAAAGCTTCTTTGCAAACTCGTTTGGGGACCAGCCAGCTGTATCCTCCCGGATCCCGCCCCGGGCCCCCGGGTAAACCTGGCAAGCCCTCGCTGCGGCAGGGAGCTCCGGCCTCCTCCCAGCTGGCTGCAGCCGCCCAGCTCTGGAAAGGGGCCTTTTAAAACAGTCCTCAGCCCACTGGAGGTGGCAGCAGCCAGCCCCAAACCTCCCTCTGCCTCAGCTTGTGCAGGGGGACTCCCTCCCCATCCATCTAAGCAGCGGGAGGATGTCACCTCCAGTATCCGTGAGCACCCACCTTGCACTCCTGTGGAGGATGGCCAGCCCCTGGTCACGCCAACATCTGGCAGCAGGGCTGTGTGTCCCCAGCTGTCTGTGGCACTGTTGATGGGTCATCCCCATCACCCCAGGTGCTGGTGGACCTCCGTCCCAAATGCCTATCAGGGGATCCGTAAGAGCCAGAGCTTTTACCCCGGGCTTCCATCACCTGAGCAGATGCCCCGCTTGCATTTTTGACATTCAGGCTTCCCTGCAGCTGCCAGTATTAAGGATTGAAAAAACTTGCCTGCACTGGAGCCAAGACATTGCCTTCTGGTCCCACCCCGATCCCCATGGCCAGGGTGCAGGGGGACAGCAGGTCTGGGGACAGAGTGACTCGAAGGGCCTCCGGTTGTTGAGCCGTGCCCTTCTGCTGGGGGGGACACCTCAGTCACTAACAGAGGAGATGAAGGTGACAAATAAGCCCTCGCTGCTGGGCTGAGCAGCCAAGCCAGGGCTCCTCTACCCTCAGCCCACTCCAGGCACGGGACTGAACCTCTGTGGAGACGTGACTGTGACCACGGACCAGTACTCCTGGCACCAGTCCCATTTGGCCAGGACCTGGGGAATTAACTGTCCCCTGTGCAAAGGGAAGGGGACTCATGTGCTTTGTCCCCTTCCCAGCTGGCCCCATCAGCATGGGGGCTGTCAGGAGGTTTGGGGTTGGAGATGGGTTCTAGACCAGGGCCCTTGTGTCCCCCTCTCTTCTCAATTACGTGCAGGGGCTGGGGCTTTCCCATGTCTTTGCTCAGGCACTGGGGGCTGGTCTGACTGTCACAGGTCCCACCTGACAAACCTCTGAGTTTTTGGGGGAGGGAATCTGCCGTTTTAGGGCCAGCTGGGGGTGTGTGTCCCACCCTGACAGCTCGGTGGCTCACAGCAATGAGCAGAGCTTGAACAGCCCCCGTTGCTGGCCATGCTGGCTACTGGGACAGACTCCCACGGCCACACAGGCTGCGCTGGCTTCCAGGGTAGATGCATCACTGAACCCCTTCCAGCACTGTCCCAGATCTCCAGCGCTGATGTGAAGCCAATGGCATCTCCGCTCTGAATCAGAGCTGGCACCCTGCCATGCACTGCACGGACACATAATGCGCAGCCCCGCACGCAGCTCGCGGGGGGCACAGCGCGCTCCCCACGGCGGCACCACGGAGCGCAACTCCCACAACCCACGAGCAGCCCGCGACCCAGCCAACCCCTCAAACGGGCAAAGCGCGGTCCGGGCGTCTTTGTGCCCGTGGGATGCAGCCCGCAGGAACCTCTCACAATGTGCACCCCCCCCAGCTCCGAGCTGCCTGGCCATCGCACAAACTCACCCAGCGCGACCAAACCCCCCGCTCCCCATCGGCACCCCCTGCAGAAATCCGTGCCTACAGAGCTAAGGGCTGCGGGAACGTGGCGGGCGCAGGGAGAACCGCAAGGTGCGCGGCACCCCGGGTCCGCACTCCTGCCCCTGCTCCCTCCAGCACCCGCGCCCAGCGGCGCCCACCCGGGGGCTGCCGGCCGCCCTCCCTCCCCTTGCTGGGGGCTGGTTCGGGCACTCCCTTCCAGCTCGGAGCCGCCATCTGTCCTGTCCTGTCTCCTCCCCTCTCCTCCCCTCCCAGCACCAGCTCTGCAGAACTCCTTCTGATGGCCAGACCGGGCTCCAGCCCTGCAGAGACCCCGCCGGAGCCCCAGCCCCCCCTCCCAGCCCCCCGGCAAGCAGCTCTGCGGCCGCAGCACGCAGGGGCTCACACAAGGACAGCCGCAGAGTCACCGCAGAGGGACACGGAGCCGCGGGGACAATAGCAAATGCACCCGGCGAGGGGCGCCCACACGCGCGGGGCTTCTCCCAGCCCGGAGGCGCGCTCTGCTCCCGCCCCAGGACAGCTGGCAGCGCTGATGTGCCAGGCGCTGGCGTGCGACGCCGGTCCCCGCTGATGTCACCCTGTCACCCGCGCTCGGAAAGCATGTGGGGACGCAGCCCCTCGCTGCCATGGGAGAAGGGGCTGGCTGGGGACAGCCACTGCTAAGA